>JABCQV010000457.1:0-12835 GCA_013186375.1 Fusarium aywerte | reverse complement strand
AGTTATAAGCCTAATACTTACTAATTAATAATGTATTATAAGCTATATATAGTGAATTTATAATATTTTCTATATATAATAATTATAAGGGAAATCCTTATATATTTAAATTAAATATAAATTAAACTATTATTTACTCTTTTTAATTAAATAATATCTATAAGTTAAGTATAGAATTATATTATAATTAAATGCTATACTGACGGCAATTTAAGGTAAAGCGGTTAATATAATATATAAATATAGCCTTCTAAATACTTAATTTTAAGTCACTTTATAAGGCCTAAATAGTAAAAGTAAGCTAAGCTTTATTTAAAGACTGTAATATATTTAGTTATTAAGAAATATCTAATTAAAAAGTAATAATATAAGTTAAGGGATTTTTAGAGTACTTACTTATCTAGAGTACCTACTTATTAAATATATTATATCTAATTAAATGCTATTAGTTAATATACTATAAATGCTAGGCTTAAAAAGACTAGACCAGTATAGGGATTAACTATATTAAAAATCTAAGGTAATAAATAAAAGAATTTATATCTTATTCTATAATAAGGCTATAAACAATTTAAAAGTATATACTATCTAATCTAATAGGAATAAAGTATATATTTAGGTTTAAATTAAATCTAACTATAGGAACTACACTTTTTAAAAAAGGTCATTAGGTTAAGGAAAAAAAGGTTATCAGCTTGTGTATATATTAGTGCAGCGCTAAACTTATATATAAATAAATGGTTATCAGCCCTAATGACCATTACAATAAGTAATAGGGCAATAGGCTCTGCTTTAAGATCCCATTTCCACAATTCAAGAACACTAATGAAGACTGTATAAATCTAGTTATATCTATAGCGTTGACTACCGATCCGATCATTAAGAATATTAAAGTGGCTGATTTCTAGAGTCAAAAGGCTTACAACTACTATGATTTGGCATTCTGCATTGACTCAGTGGGCAATAGAGGGGCAGGAGATAAGTTCGATTATGCCAATGTCGGCGCCGAGAGCTGGCAGGACTTAGCTAAGAAGCTTCCGCTACAGCATTCTGATCTCGGGTTGTTAGCTTCTATGACTCTTAGCTCTGCTGTACTGGGGGGTATGGAGTTTTCCTTATTTTAACTTGAGATAAGATGACGTATACCGGAGACTTGTTATTGCAATAATCTAGCAGTCATTAGAAATAGATATTCTTCAAATGAGATAGCTCACGGCATGTTTGTAAAGAGAAAGTTCCGTAAAGCATGTATAGATATGACATTGTAGTCTACAGGGCTTCTCTTACTGTGCTATTATTGCAGAATTTCCTTATTCTTTTATGCAGTTATACCTTACACAATACAGTATGTATATGTGCATAAGTCGGATTGACGGCTCTCAGGGAATAGACTGGGTATACCTTTATTGGGCAGAAACACTCCAAGAGATATCTAGTCCGCAATCAGCTAATCTCTTATTTACTGCAAGAGACAACTTCAACTTCCAAACAAAAAGATACGGCTCTTACAGCCACTTCCAGATTCATTTCAGCGCAATACAACTGGTCATCTTACGGATCCAGTTTAGAAAGATCCTTCGCACCCTTAATATCACACTTGACACTATAATTCTTTTTAAGTTACTAGACAACAGCAAACGAGTGCGAACAGGACGGTCTTTTTTCATGGCTTATTACCCTACAGTGAGTGGTTGTAGTGAATGGGGTAAAGCGGTGTACAAGAATACCATTCTCGCACCGTGCGCGTGTAGACTCTGCTTCTCCAGATGGAGTTAGTTCAGTGCTAACAGTCCTATCGTCAGTCTGAACTGTGAGATAAGCCCAGCTACACTGAGCAAACTGTGGATCCAACAGGATCAATCGACCAGGGCATTTTGATGTTTATTAATTGCCCCAAATCCTTCGCCAATCCACTCCCCACTTTGATTTTGTTAGAGGGCCTTGATTCAGATATTTGTATCCGTACATCGATTCCTTCTCGTCTCATCAGTGGTTTCCGAACCTTTTTATTTTTTTCCTCACTTCATCACAGATCTACCCTTCTAAAACCTCAAACTCGTCTGTCGCGTCTATCCCGAGACGCGTAACTGGCGTTACTTCAAAACAGTATATCAAGACCCATATTTCCCCAGCCAGTAACAACATCAACGCCACATTCCTGGCTCAATATTCGACAGGATGGAGGTACGTCATTCGATATTACCTTGAAGACTCCCAAATCATGTTGTATCCTAACTATTTCCAGAAAAGCGCTTCTTTAGTCGACTGTCCCGAAGACATACATCGTTGCATCTTTGCGCATCTCTCACTAGACGACCTTCACGCTTTATGCCTATCCCACAGCAGTTTGAAGATCGCCGCCGAGCCTCTCTTATACAACACCATTCGATTCGAATGGCAGGAAAACAGTCGTCATCCGATCACGTCGCTCGTGCGCAGTATCCTCCGACGCCCCCAACTAGCTACCTACATTCGCAGGCTGACATTGCTCGGAGACGCCTTTTACAAGCCTCACTATCGCGGCAAAACCCCCAAGATTCCAGTACCCAAGGCTGAACTTGAAGAAGCACTAGCCTTCGTGGTCAACAAGACAAATGTCGCGTATCGCGAGTTATGGATGCAAGAGCTGCGCGAAGGGACTATGGATGCATTTGTTGCTATCTTGATTTCACAAGCGATTCACCTCGAAGATTTGTTCCTTGGCCCAGACTTCTTCAAGGAAAGTCGGCTTATTGGGGAGGTGGTTCGGACAATAGTGTTCCAACGTCATGTTGAGCATGGGCTGCCTTCCAAGCTGGCTCTGTTGAATGGTGTTACTCTTCAGCGGCATTTAATGTCAGACCGAGACACATCCACGACGAACACTCTTGACGTTCTTCCCTTCTTGTATTTGCCATCTATCAGAGAGATCGCGGCTTCTGTTGACAATCCTGTTGAATTCTCCTGGCCAAGCAAGAATCCACCTGAGTCGCTCGTTATCTCACTGGAACTGTTCCATCTGAGAGAATCATTTCTTGGGCAAATTCTATCAGCTACGCCAAAGCTCGAGTCCTTCCATTGGGAATGGCACTACAACGACTTATTTGACGATGGCCAGGTTCACACGCCCATCCTTGACTTGGAGAATGTCGGCACGGCTCTTAGTCACGTAAAAGAGACACTGACTCACCTGACCATTTCCGAGGATTGCCAGATCGGCAGCGGCCCGGACTTCCCGCATGTTACCATCCAAGGCTCACTTGAGTTTCTGTCAGATTTTAAAAATCTCAAGAACTTGACTGTTCCTTTGGTTGTACTTCTCGGTTTCTCGACAGACATGTCAAAGAAACTAGATAGGTATCTGCCTCCAGGCCTGCAAAGCCTGACACTAACGGATGGCTATTATATGCTCGATGACTACCAGTGGGAAGATAGCGATGTCCTGAAGCTTATAGCCTCATGGCTAGCATCCTTCCGGGCTACCACGCCTGAGTTACAGCGGCTGACGATTCACCTGGAGTATATTGATGATCAGTGGAACAAATCTATTCGTCGAGAGTTCAAAGATTTGTCCCACAAGTTTAGAATCTCAGGAGAAGTAATTAAGCAACTGGAGGATATAGAATAAAAATAGTAGTGCACAAGAAAACCATGTGTCTCAGACAGATTTCCACATCCCGATTGTGGTCGAATCTAGAGAGAAAATTCCCTTATCCCACCGCAGAGGCCAATTTGCTGCTTTTTCGCTAGACCTTCGGCGAGACTCTTCAATTCATAAGCCTCGGGAGCCACACTCTTGTCGACGACATTTAGATTCATTTCCCTTACCATCAGAGAACATCCGAACTTTGTCTTTGTACTTTGTGAGCCTAGGGGACGGGTAGTAAGGACAGTAGAATGAACGGACTCACATTCTTTGGATCCGTGCAAGGGTCTGTGGGAGTAGGCTCGTACTTCGCGGGGTTGCCGGTGACCACGGTGCCGACCCTGGCGTCAGCGTTGGTGATTTCGATCGCGTTGCCCGGTAGCTTATAGAAGAGATGTACTGCCATTGCCTCACCACATGACGCTCCAGTCCTGTGTCCCTCACCCGTATGGCCGTCTCCTGCCCACGTGACCTGGCATAGTTCAAGGTAGTGACTAACCGGGGTCTGGTGAGGAGTATCACCATATGAGAACGGATTTCCGCCTTTCTGCGAGCTGGCAAGAATAACAAAGTGGTCCCAGGCCAGAAAGCTCATGGCACCTGGCACCCACTTTGCGCCAAGCCCATACTGCTCCCGGTCTGGTTTAATCTCTGCCCACGCGTCCGCAGCCATTTGCCACAGCTGTCCATCGGTGATCTGGTCCACATTGCCATTGAAGGTAAGTAGACTACTCCATTGCCATGATCGAGAGCCAGCTGGAGCAGAATTAGGGTCCTCTGTTATTGGAAAGTTCAAAGCGAGAGATCGATCGAGGGCGATGCCCAGAGGCTTTTGAGGATCTTTCTCTTCACCTATGTCATAGCAATACAGCTGTAGGGCGAGAAGAAGCCAAATGAAGGGTATGAGAAATCTACTCATTGTAAAAGCGAAGAATACCGACAAAAGATTGAGATACAACTGACTCTACGGTAAGGATACAGGTATTATTTTAAATACATTCTTTTCAGGCTTCTTTGCCTTATACACCGGGACTTGGAGATGAGCATTGACAAGGTTTTCACATTTGATCTGTTTATGTATACAGTGTGTTATTTCCCCTGGAAAGACGGGAAAGCAAAATGTAACTCGAAGAGAAAATTTCCCTATTGTGGGTTCCTAGAACATGGTTAAGATGATCCTGTCGCAAGTCCTCTCGCCATTATCTAATCATTTCCACGGAAGAAGTTCCACGGGAAAATGTTCAAATAACCTTAAACGATTAGTGAAACGGGGTCTTTACTTTAGCGAGGGCCAGAAGGATTTGGGTAATTTCAACTGGCGGTAGAATCAATCCGCAGAAGGACGATCAAGTGCCAATGACTAAAGACGCGCGCGGCATTCGCGGGATCGGTTACACTGCCAAGCTACTAGACTGGTGATGGATGGACCCTGAATGTGACTCTGGGTCTGGAAACTGCCGGGGTATATGATCCTTCTGCGCAGGGATTAGTTCGGCGATAATTCGCGAATACCGAACTCAAGATCTCTAATATCCGGTATTTCAGTGGCAGAAAGCCTACCGCATCTTTCATCCCCGAGGTCAGATCATAACTCGAGAGTTCAGTTTCCAGTGTCTGGACCGTATGGACCGAATCCTATGATACAACGCTGCTCGGAGTCTCCGCAGTAGGCGGAGGATTTAATTATTCCCGCTCCTTCGCGCTCGAGGAGTCATGCGAAGTTACCTCTGGATTGTAAGGTTCGAAGAGTGAATTTCTCTCCGAAGCTGGACAGGAGGAAGATGGTACCCGTGTTTGCGGCTTCTTCAGTATTGTACTGACAGTGCAGAGAAGACGGTATGGGTGATAGTTCGTCTGATATCATTGATTGTGTTCGTACAAATATGCGATATGTAAACTTATCACTTGAGCCGGACAGACTTTTCAGACTTCTTGAGTTTGTCCATTCATTCATTGATTCTTTATAGAATATTTCATTTTGTTCACTCCTTTTGTACGATCACAGCTCCATCAAGTGCCGTGCCCAAAATGGCATTCCGTTGCCTCAGCCTCCTCGCGGTGGTAGGGAACGTGCTTGCTATTCGACATCGCCACTTTGGACGTATGCCACTACTACCAAGAGCCGATGATGATTTTGACCCATCCGATCTCTCATCCATCACAAAGATCGCGGCCATAGGTGACTCCTATTCTGCGGGTATAGGTGCTGGCGATGCACTTGGCTCTATTTTCGATATCCTTGATCATAAGAGTGGTACGTTCATTAAAAGTTTGTATAGCAGACCTCTGGAATACTGAAAACTTTCGACAGACTACGCATGCAGTCGGTATAAGAGCGCATATCCATATCTCGTCGCCCAGGATGAAAGATTCGGTGATAAACAACCCGACTTTCAGTTTCTATCCTGCTCAGGTGCAGTAGCGCAGGATATTCTTGACAACCAGATCCCCGATTTGAAGTCTGGTCAGCAAGCAATCATGTTGTCTGTGGGTAAGTTAAGGGATAACACTTTAGGTAAAACTGCTGGTATTGAATTGACTGACATCAATAGGCGGAAACGACGCTGAGCTGATCCACATCTTGAATTCCTGCGTCTTCCAATGGGCTGTTTTCAACTTCCTCCAAGTCTCAGTTGGAGAGCTTGCCAAAAAGGTGAATGACAAGTTTGGCAAGATTGCTCAATGGATCGACTTCGAAGCATTGGGTCGAGGTTGCGAAGGCCAGCTTACTCGAACAAACAGCATCGTTACCAGTAATGAGTACAGATCCAAAATCGACAAAGTACTGAGCGAAGCGAAGAAGAAGCTTGCAAAAGGTGGAAAGATTTACATGACCGGGTACGTTAAGGTTCTGAGATTATAAGTATTGTTTATTGACTTGATGTATCCACTGGCAGATATGCGAAGTTCTGGGACGAGAGTATGACTTCTGAGTGTGATAAGGTTACATGGACAGCCTGGAAGCATTTCACCGTAAGTAGCCCATGTTCCTCTGTATCCAACTAGTATCGCACAGAACTAACAAAGACGTCTTTGCTTTTCAAAGGAGCTTTACAACATTGGACAGGACCCAGCGTATCTGACTGTCCCTCGCCGAAAGCTAATGAACTTGTTGGTTGACACAGTCAACGGTGAGCTGGTAAGAGATTCCTCTCATTAGTAGAGATCACGAATAAATGAACTAACTGGTTTTAGGCAGACGCAGCGAAGCGAGCGGGATCGGACGTCATCTTCATCAACTACGATCAACACATAGGCCATCTAGGCGGACGATTCTGTGCACCGGGCGTTAACGAGGCGGCTAGCGGTAGTGACACCCGCTTCGGCCTGATGTTCTACGAACCTTCTACGCGTGACTCGAAAGATGATAACCCATGGAAGAGGAGTGTCGGCGACCCTCTCAACACAACGATCCATGGACAGCTTAGCATGCTCGCGGCTTTGCAAACGGCGATGGACGAGGATGCACGCTGGACAATTGATGAGGCAAACGAAGGCAGTACATCTAAGGCTGTCAGAAGTGAGCTCGAGAAGAGATTCCTTGGGTTCGCAGTGCCCAACTTCATCCCTGACGGCTACGGTCGTGTCTTTCACCCCCAGGTCATTATGCACCATGTTGTTCACAACCTTGTGATGCATGAAATGGTCAACGTTAACCTCGCCAACAACGGACAGGAACAATGGCCTTCGATGCTGTCTGAGCCTAGCTCGTGTCCTGCTGAGTACAACGGGGGTCATGAAAACACTCCTGGCAAGTCAGACCCTCCCAACTTCTACGCACGCATCCTGCCTTTGGGAGCTTCCATCGTCTGGGGTCTGGGATCCAGCAATGGTAACGGCTTTCGAAAGCCACTTCGAGATGCACTCCGTCAGGCCAAATGGAAGGTGAACATGGTTGGATCAAAGAACAATGGTGACTTTATTGACAATGTAAGTGCTTCTTGTCCTATATACTATTTGTGTGATATTCAGTTACTAATCATGCCTTTTCTCGCAATGTAGAACGTCGAAGCCCAGAGTGGCGACCGAGTCGATCAGATCCAAGTCAAGAGCCGATCTTCAACGCGTTTCCAACCCAACATAATCGTCATCAACGCCGGAACCAACGACTGCGATCAGAATTATGAGATGTCAGGGTTCGCAGACCGCTACAACTCTATGCTTGATGAGCTTTACGACGCAGTCGATGGTGTTACCATCATTGTGTCTACCATTCTCCCATCCAGCAAGGGCTCGATTGCAGCAAATCGAGATTCTGCCAATAACAAGATTAAGCAACTGGTAGCTGATCGAAGGCGAAAGGGCGAAAAGATTGTCCTTGCCGATGCTGAGAATCCCGCAGGGTACTTCACAACCGCAGACTTGATTTCAGATGGTATTCATCCTCACGACGCAGGACACCGCAAATTTGCTGCCGTCTTTGTTCGGGCCATCTACGAAGCCAATGCAGCTGGCTTCCTAACCAAGCCTAAGGACACTGGCATTAGCGATGATGCTGGGACTATTGACGAAAAGGCAAACCAATGCGAGAAGACCTATGGCTCAGGCGTCTCCCATGGCCCTTTCAGGACTCAGCAGGGCAGTGGACTTGACGATGGCTTGTACACACACAAGAGCACCAAAATGGGTTCCAAGTTCGAGTGGTTGACGCCAAGAGCCGAGCACGAACTCACCGTGGGCAGACTGACACACAAACATGGGAACGACGATCTTATCACTTTTACTTATGATATCACATCTGAGGGACGCCAATACGTGGTCTACCCCAATATTGGAGGAGAGTTTGATACCCAGAACCCTATTAAGTTCCGGATGTCTGACGCCTGCAAGCCCCGAGGTGTGAGATTCGCTGATGTCAACGGTGATGGTCTGGACGATATGATCTGCATTGGCCCGAACGGCGATGCATTCGTGTCCATCAACAAAGGCGGCTATTCCTTCAACTTCATGACTGACATATGGAAGAAGAGTGAGGGACCGAAGCAAGATCGCGTGCGACTTGCTGATATCGACGGCGATGGTCGGGTGGACTACTGTACAATTGCTGATAATGGTGATATCACCTGCTGGCGGAATGGTGGGATAGGACCTATGCCAGAGTACTGGCAGCCATTAGGTGTCATCTTCTTAGGCCAGGGCAAGGGAGACATTAATGGTGTGCGCTTCGTTGACCTGAACGGCGATGGTCGAGATGACTGGATGTGGGTTGACAATACGGGCAAGACTTGGACGTATCTCAACAACCGCAAGTGCACTAAGAACACTCTCAAGCCCCAGTGGCGTCCTGCTACCGGCGACAACTTCACAGGTTTGACCCATGCGGGAATGGGTGAGGAAACCGGCCGCGAGAACATCATTTTCGCTCGTGTTTACGGTGGGCCCGCAGCCTTTGGTCTCGGTCGGCGGATGGACTACATGAGGGCGCACTACCTTGGTTTCGACAACAAACAGCAGCGTCGGTGGAACCTTCCAGTTTGGAAGAATGAGGGCGGTGGTGCGAGCAAGCTTAAAGCCGATGGTGACCGTTATTGCAACATGATGGGCCACAAGAACGGCGCCATGGACTACGTGTGGGTGCATTCCACGGGTTATATGGTTCTGTATGAGAGTTTGGGAGGATCGTTCCCATCAGAGCCACCGTACTGGGGACCAAACTACGAGATCTGGCGTGCTGAAGACATTTGGGGTGAGCAAATTGATCGAAGAGACCTGCACTTGGCGGATTGGGACGGTGATGGTCTCTGTGATATCATCTACGTGCGACCTGATACCAACACCATGGAAGTGTGGCTGAACCAGTTCAAGAAGCGTGGTTCTTTCAGTTACTGGGAACACATCAGCAATACTGGCCCCGTTGGTAACTATAAGCGTTGTCCCGAGCAGCGAGGCGTCGGTATTTTTGATCTGGCAGTTCGATTCGCAGATATCGACGGTAACGGTCTCGCCGATTATCTTTGCATTGAGAGGGATGGCCGGGTATGGGGATACTTGAACAAGGGCAACAACAGACTCGAGTATCATACCCAGATCAAGTACTCGGAGGGCAAAGACAGGGCTAACTTGCGATGGGCTGATGTCAACGGCGATGGAAAAGATGACATGCTCTGGGTGGACAAGTTCAACGGAGATGCCACTGTGTGGTACAACAAGGGACCAATCCCTGCTAGTGGCAGCTCGTTCACCTGGGAGTTGAAGGGGAAGGCGTACATGGGAGCGGCACAGGGTCAGTGTGAGCACTGGCCTGACTTAGATGGTGATGGACGGGCGGATATGCATGTCGTCGACTCCATTTCTAACATAGCCGAGACGTGGTTCAATGTTTGTCCTGGAGGTGGCTCGACTTCCAATGGTGATGATGATGATACCCACACATCACCACCGTTATCTATACCTGCTTAGTATTTTACCAAGTGTATCACTAGACTTAACATTCTTTCCTTTTGTAGCTCTATATTAATAGATATTCTTCGAACACATTCATGTTTGAATACATGCTATTATGCCACATCAACGGCCGGTATTAATTGAAGTGAATAGCAGACCAGGTCCACGATCAAGGTAATGGAGGATCATCGCAAGACTGCGGCCAGTAGTTTAAGCTGTCTGTGTATATCGCGTGTCTTGCTCGACTTGAGAGCCTTAGGGCTTGGTAGTCTGGCAGCCAGGTGTATTGAAATGAATCAGAAGTTCAGTGGAACTAATACAGGCTGCCGTGAAACAACGTCTTATGGCTACTTATAATACTGGTGCATGCTATAACCGGAATCACCGTGAGCGACCATGTATTGCATCGCCCGTTCCGTCCCGCGTTCTATCCCCTCAATCTCACTTGAAGACAAGGGCTTGTCTGATCCCTCGAGTATCCAGTAGCCAGCAGTTTGCTCACCATCGTGACGGATATGGTATGGGCGGCCAGGATAGCTATCCAAGTATGGGAGTTTTACAACGGTCATATTGCCATTGACGTCTCTCCAGACCTGCCTGTATGATCCCATTGGTACCCACCGTTGCCTGCCCCTGCATTTGCCGGCATCTATTCTTCTTGCTGTACTGAATAGCATGTCGAAGAAATAATGCGAAAAGGCAAATGAACATTCGAGTAGACGAGGCAATCGTTGCACGAATAGGTCGAGGCGTACCAAGATGGTGTCTATGCGTGCTAAGTGGTGATTGTTGATCGAATCATCCTTTTCAAACGAGGGAAGAGAGACATAAAGCCGACGGAGCGCTGGAAAAAGCGACGGCGAGATAAGATCCAACAGCAGGTCCACATCGCCTGGGTTTCGCCTGTCCCAATTCGGGTCTCCCACGACACCTAATTCGTATGTATCTAACGGCAAGTCCACCTCAAGTGAGGTTACCATTCCAAGCCTTTGATGCAAGAGCAACTTCGGCAAGCGGTTGAGCATGTGTGAGCCTTTCAACAAAAGAGTATTGGTAGAATAGAGTACATCGATAGTTTCGAGATAGCTATAGGTTTCAATTAGCGCGAGTCCAGTAAGCGAACGATATAGCGGGCTAGCTTGCTTCTGGCGGCAGGATAATAACCAGCCCATTACTCCTATGTGGCATGCTGAAGGTCCATCTTGACGTCTCCACGCTTCGCAAAGTTCAACATTCCCGCCATCGCGGCAGTTATCAGCCCATGGACCTTTAGAGCCGCATCTTGTCATAGGACCTAGGCACCCTGTATCTTTGGGATGAGATCGATGGCACCTTGAGCTCCACCACAGCCACTTCATAGGTTGGGTCTCGTCGACAAGGCGTTCCTCGTGGGAATTTACAGTTCGACGGGTGATATGGCAGTGATGTTTTTGAGAGGGCTGACGAGGAACATCGGGGTGGTTCAATTCCATGTGCAGATGAAGGCGGGTATATCCAAAAGCAAAGCGAATGGTATCTCTTCGGATGTCGGGCGGGATCCTAAACCAAGGGCATGATTCTTGGTAAGATGACTGTGGCGCTTGGTCTGATTTAGAGTCGCAAGAGAAATCGGGTGTTAAGACACGAGGTCTAGGATCCGGTAAAAATGGCAGCTCCTTGGTCCGAGGCTCCAAAAGCTCTCTCCATTCTCGTCTGGTTGTGGAAGAATCGCTAGAGTCTGAATCAGAGGGACTGGGAGGACTGGATTCATCTGAGGCCATTTCGGTGGTATCGTGCAGCAGTGGAAAGCAGTATTCAGAAGAAAGGCGCAAAAAAAGCGGTGAAAGGGATTTTTCAATCGGTGTTCATTGTTTTATGATCATATTGTTGCTTGTTCACTGTTTGGTTTGTTATTATTCAGGTAATTATATAGCCTTGGGAATAAGGCCGGAAACACGCTCGGATTTTGATCACATAAGATAAGATAGTCATCTCGGCCCGAGCTTATTCCGAGCAGGGCTTCCTTTACAGAGCTCCTAGGTGAGCAACATTCTTTTGTGATCTGGAAACGGGGCCCGTTTCTACATTACGTGGTTCGTGCCAATCATGTTAATTCCATTAAGAAGCATAATACGGAGTACCAACTGCACCATAACCTGAGGAAGTCTACTAGAGTTCTTTTTCGTGCCCCACCTTACAAGCGGTAGAGTCGTCTTTCATGACTGCCAATCATAACCCGACGATTTCATTACGTAAGGAGTAGGCCCGACCGTAGACCCGTTAAGTCGTGGATTATTTCACTCTCGAGAAACCCCGCATTAGTCCACCATTTTCGTGGCAGCTGCTTGAGTTTGGCCCTCACCATACGTTTTTCGAATATATGCTCGGATCCAGTGGTAAATCCTCTGTAGAGGTGGCTTACCGTCGACTTCATAAGCACCGAAGTACCCAATTTAAGAAGGAGAAGCTAAGTTTACATAATAGAGGTACTACCTACTCGCTTAAAGCACAGGGCTGACAAACGGCATAGGTGCCGACTGCAACTAAAGAACAAGCGATATTAGGTTAGGACTCTAAAGAATTCAAGCCGTTCGCCATCTTCAGGTGATCCTGGTCAAGGCCTGGGTGTTTGGTCCCGTGAACAGGGCTTCATGATGGAGCAGAAGTCTCCAAGCATCCTCGATAAACTCAAACTCAAGGTCCGCAACGTATGCAAATAAAAAGGCGGTAAAGTTTGTCAATTTCGGGCACGGTTTTCTTATAATGGAGAAGCTAGTTGTTAAAACGCAGCTATCCTATACCTACAAAAGGAGCTATAGGCTTACAAGATGCATTTTAGCCAGATAA
>JABCQV010000455.1:0-67618 GCA_013186375.1 Fusarium aywerte | reverse complement strand
AAAAAAAAAAATCCGTACCCCAGGAAAATGCACTAGAAAACGGGTCCTGGTTCTACTCACCCCTGAATGTGGCAATAGCTCCCATGTACCGAAGCAGAAGTGACGGGGCGGCCGTCCGATTAGTGTCTGTGTCTTGGTTTTACGACAGCTGGACAAGCTCACACGGGGGCCTGAGGCCTGTTTTGTGTCGTGTCTCGAATCCTACTGCGAGTTGAGCTGGCTTTTGGGGATTTTTGCGGAGGGTGGCTGGCTGACTGGGCTTGCACGGGACATTTTAACTGTTGGTGTCCGTATCCATTCTCCAATTAAGCTTCTTAGCTATGGTCATCAGATAAGATGGCTTTCCAAGTGGTGTCTACAAAGTTTCCATTATCAACTCAACGCTAGTTGTCTGTTTTTCTCGCGACATGTAGTTGATCTCAATCGCCGACGTGTTTCCGTGAGTGTACCTACATAAGAATAAGCGGGTTGCCGAATCCCGGACCCAGTCCCTCAAGTTCGGCTGGCTCTGGAACAGGACAGCCGCGGTGGCATGACTTTAGACGATTGTCGCCTCCAAAAGGTTTTTGGGTTTGCCGTCAATGGACATGCAATGCAATATACCAGCCACGGATACTGCACTGTAATACTGTACCTATCTATCGCTGCATCCTCCTCTTCAGCCTCCTAGTCCAGATCTTCACACCGCCTGAAGAATGGATCTACCTCCGCTACGGGACATGACCGACATTATGCAAGAAGGGTGACTTATCATGTTAGATTATACAGTCCTGCATGGAGGGTAAAATACACAAAAGCTAGTAGGTGAAACAAGGGAAACAAAAGGCGCAGCATCACACATTCGACCTCTTGTGACAATTGATGGCGTCGAATTAAAGCGTGCAATCGAGACGAGCCTCACAGTCTCAAAGCACAAACTCGAATAGTAACTCGCCCCTCTTCCATGCTTCAAATCGGGGGTTCCAGTTGGAAGCTCATGCGGGTCAAAGTGGGCTGCAAGCTTGCTTAGGGCTGGAGATCATCGACATGTGAATCAGTAAAAAAAAACCCTTGGAGGCAGACACAGACACAGACACAAAACGGGAGGAACCGGGGAGGGGACGAAGTCGACGTCGACCACAAGCACCACACTTTAGCGGCTTAGACCAGACGAGACAAGACAAGGCTCCCTCCCCTCCCCGATCGTGGCTGACTTTTTTGTTGACGATGCGATGTGAATTGGGCACAAGTCAATTGGCTATAAAAAGGCGTAAAGAAAGGGCAAGGCAGATAAATCTGGTTAATTCACCCCGGCCGCCGTTGTGGAGAGCCATGGGTAGTGTTTAATGTACAGTATTACAGAGTATCATAATCATGCTGTTGGAAATAATCGCCTCCTTGTGTAACTCTTGAGATTAGAGCTAGCCGTCGTTTGATGGCTGCTAAGCAACGCATCATGGCATAGATGGCTGAAGAGCTTGGCTTGTGTTTTATCAACATGTGAAAGTGTACTCTGTAGATATTTGGGGATTGAACCGAGGTGTGTAAATGGTCAGCTCGTGCTAACATGGAATGGTCATCCGTAGCACAGTACAGTGCAGAGAGTACCTCTACATCGCATCGAATGTTGTTGTTGCTGTTGCTGTTGCTGTAGAGCTTCACTTGCATGGCGTAGGCCAAGGTTGACTCTATTCTGCGTAGACAAACAACCTGGGGGGGTGAATGATGGAATGCGGCGCAGCAAAGCAAAGTGTCTATTATCACAAGTCCATTACCGGACAGTTAAATGCCTGATTGATCCATACTGGTTTAACCCAAAGTCAAGACTCATTGCTGTAGCAAGATAGCTAAAAGTAAAGTCCCCAATGGTTATGCAACTTGAAACTTTGGAATCTCCGAATCCTTTCTTCAGTGGAGAAAAAAGAACAGAGTCGGATGTTCCGAATATGTGCACGTTCATCCGTTGACAAGGAACAAGAAGGACCTTATCGATCCATGTCGATTGGAAGGAAAATGGAAAGATTTTTTTTTTTTGGTCCTTCCATTCTGTTGGGAATTTTGTTGAGTTGAGGCGGGACCCCTCGTCTTGGCATCACGGTCCAGGGTTGGATGGGGAAGGGGTACTGTACCTAGTGGAGACGTTGCAGTTGTTCCCGATTTGACTGGATGGTTTGTGGCGTATCGGTAAACAGTGAAAGGGTAATTGACTGGATGGGTTTTTGACACCTGGCGGCTGTTTGACATTTGAATTGCTCAATCACCAATTCAAAATAACGGCAGGTTCTCTTCTGGGCTTTGACTATCTACCATCTATCAGAAAGGAGAATTGACTTGATGTCTGTTTCTAGGTTGTTTGTTCCGGCATGATTGACAGGACCATCACTACATATCAAACCCTGTTTCATTGATTCGCCTCCCTTGTTCTACTGTACTGTAGGGTCCCTTTGCCCCACGTGTCTTGCCCGCTTAGCGGCTATTTTCCGTTTTTCGCGGCTCTGGGCTCTAAATTTTAGGTGCTTGAATCGTAGAAAGGGACCCTCAACCCCGCCATTGGATCTCTAGGCATTGTACCTACCTAGTAGTTAATTAATGTACCCCTCCTTTTTGGAGTCGAGTCAATCGCATGCAAGCTCGAGAACAAAGACACAAATTCATGGTGCTCACCAAAATGTTGTCATTTGTGATCTTGATTGTGGAACTTGACAAACAATGGACTCATCTAATCAATTCTCATGGAACCAGAAAACTTACTATTAAAGCATAAGAGACGAAATTAAGAACAGTTTGTGTCATTTTAGAGTACAGTCTTAGTCTAGATCCCGAATCCCTCTTCCCAAGTCAGACCATGATGGTTCGATCACGAATTTTGATCGGTTCCTAGTATCATCACAGCTACAAGGATCAAAAAGTCGTTGAATGTCTTCTTCGATTCCTGCTGCACTGCTGTAGTTAGGTACCTTGCCACCAAATGCAATGTACTCTACAAACATGGTTCCAATTGCCAACGCCAACAAAGCTGCAATATCATGGACCCAATATCCCCATCATGCTACCGAACTCGTACAAGCATCTCCACTATAGAGATGACCAATGCATTGTCCTAGATTGCTCTCATCTGGGTCGACCATCCAATGCATCTGCGCATACGCAGCTACTCGTCTCTAAACTTTCCTTCTTGGTGGTCTAAACTAATCTTGCCATCGCCATCGTCCAAAATCTTGATCACTTCAATTCTTCTTGTTCTTCTCTATAGCATTCTTCATTTCCTGAAAATCCCGGCGAAGAGCCATGTTCTGCTGTGAGATTGTCATGCTCTCAAACTCTACGGTAGTCTCGCGCATTGCTCTAGGCGGCGGGCGGTAACTATCCCTCTGTCGATTCCGGCCATCTGTAGCATAGTGATTTGGGTATCGAGGTGACTGAGGTCTTCCGGAGAACTGATAGCTGTCAGGTCGCCGCCAAGGGGGTTCGCTTCGTGTCCAAGTAGGTGGAGGAGGTCTTGAAGGGAGGCCTGTCGCAACAGGTATCTTATTGTGATTGCCTGGAGATCCTTGTTTCTCTTTTCGAGTACCTCCATAACTTGCCGCTGGTCGTTGAGGTGTTGAGGATTTTCCATCACCTGCGTCTCTACCTCGTAGTGTAAAGTCAGTCACGGGGGGCAAGTCGTTAGAGCAGTTGTCTAGACGCGGTCGCTTTGCCTGATCATGCGGCGTAGTGTTTGAGGGGTTCTTCCTCTTCCGCCAGGAGTCTTCTCCGCTCTTCTCAGGTGCTGATGTAGAAGGACCGCTCTGTGAGAAGGGTGAGTCAGATCCCTCCAGACGTAGTGTCGGGTTGGTTGGGTGAGTCGGATGTGCTGGAAAGGGCGCAGGAGCAGTAGTTGTTGAGGAAGTTGGAAGTGTCCATGGGGCTGGATGGCCCGGAGCTGAAGCAGCCACCTGAGTAGAAGCTCCAGTCGAAGGGACCGTGAAACTGACACGCTCTCGCGAGTTCGCAAAGCTACACTGCTGTTGACCTCCTCCAGCGAGTCCAGTACGTCTCATTATTTCTGTCTGACCGCTCAAAAACCCCTCAATTACGGTGCTCAGCCCGGGCTGGAGCTCCAAGACCAACGACATAACAGCCTCCGACTCGCGTACTTGAGTTCCGTCCCTTTGAAACGCCGCCAACTGAGTTTGTAGCCCTTTAATGGTATTATCGTAGTCCACTGGGGAGCTGTTGCTCGAGAGCAAGGATGGTCGGGCAAGTCTCTGAAGCTCATCGCGGCGCTTCTTCAAGCTGTCGAAGATCCAACTGTCGACCTCATTCCTGACCATTTCTTTCAATTTCTCTTGGGAAAACTGCAGCCAGATGGTGTTTGCAAAGTATCCGCTGTGTATCTTGCAAAAGCGCATTGCGAACACCAAGTTCCATTGGTCTATGAGGGAGTCCAATTCGGGGTGTGACTGCGACACGGCAGGCAGCCGGTTTTCTCGCATGCTGGATCGTCGGTTCTGGCACCAACTCTCAATGGCTTTGTGCAATTCTCTCCATTCCTTGAACTTGGCTTTGGTGAGTGGCATCAGCTCCAGCATCGTCAATAGACGACTCCAAAAGGGCTCTTGGTCTCCGTGTGCGGTCGGTGGCATGGCTAGATATCGGTCTTTCAAAGACATACACATCTCCAACGTCTTGATTTTGCACTCGTTGCTGTATGAAGATCTTTCGGTGTCATTTGTTCGAGAACGCACCGCGAGAACAGAAGCTGATTTCGCATGCGAGGAGCCGCTGTTGGCTCCCGCACGGGGCGGGTCTACCGGGTCATTACTTGAGAAGACGGGGAGAGGTTGCGAGTTGTATGTAAAGGGGTTGTAATGATCTCTTCTCAGGACACTCTTAGGTATTATAGGTGTCGGTCCCAGTGTAGTTGAGGGACCTCTGGGTCTGTTGGACTGTTCTCGTGATGAAGTCTCAGGCTCATTCGGGAGAGCATGAGATGGAGTCGCAGGTTTATTCGGGGGGGCACGAGATGGTGTCGCTGAAGAAGAAGCAGGAGGTGGGCTACTCAAGTCGATATGATCGACTCGCTGGTCCCCTTTGTCCCTTTTCTTCTTCTTCTTCTTCGACTTATCTTTGTCCTTGTGTTTCTTTGCAGGCTTCGGCGTTTGTTCCATGATAAAACGATTGAAGCAGCAAGGGGTTTGCGTTATGTAGACGAGTCCAAAAGAGTATATTGACAAAATAAAAACGAATGGGCCAGTCGAACATGAGAAATATTAAAGTGCGAGGCTACTGATTTGTTTGTTTGTTTTGCTTTGTGGAAAATCGTTGAGTGGGTGGAGATATGCTGGCACTCGGTGATCAGTTTTTGGTAGTGCCTTGGGGGAGCACAAAACTTGGCTCTGGTAGCCCAGGAGACGAAGTTTTGGTCATTTTATGCAAGTTTAGATGCAAGTGTCAGTTTGCTATACACTACCTAATCAGGTTTCTGGTATTCTACTGTCCCTACGTAGTGTGTGAGTTTGCTCATCTTCATCTAAAGCTGCGATCGATGCAGGGACGCAACTATAGAAACAGCAATCGGAAACATTCACGTATCTCAAGGATGCACACTTGTAATGTATGGCGGGCCAATCTTTTAATCTGTGATCTATTGTACAAATGTGTTCCTAATATCCGACTTTCAAAGGGTCTATCCGTCCACTCTGCTATTACCCTCTTGCACCTCAATTTTCCTGGCATATTACATTAACAGAACTTCTCATCTCAATTTCTTCCAAACAATCATGTACAGCCAATCCTCGTCGATCTCCTGAAAGCAATGCACGTCAAAGACGTGAACTCTATAACGCCAACTTCTCGAACCTGTCTACGTTTGCTTCCCTCGAGACCTTTGGAAAAGCAACAGAAGCTTTTGAGACGTGTCCATGGCCTCAAAGTCGGCTGTTGTCTCGCGAAATCGAGAAGGTAGTGTGCTCTCATGCCGGGCCTGCTTGAGCTTCCGTTTGCTACGAGAAGTGCTTCGCTTGAACACGAAGGGTTCGTTGGCAGGCTCCGAAGCTGGACTGGGCGTCACGAAGAGGCCGGGCGACGCATCAAATCGCGGGACTGGGAGCTTAGGAGTAGGGATAGCTTTATCGCCATCGTCTTCGAGTTCCTTGCCCTTGCCCTTGTTCATCGGCAGGCTGGAAGCCGGACTGCGAACCGGCGAGCTTGGCTGGCCTTGGCTCTGACTCTGCTGTGTCGCTGGAGACGAATGTTTTCCCAAACTGGAGCTGAACAAGTCTTCCAGGGAGGGAAAGTATGATGATGTTGATGTTGCTGGACTTTTTGTGAGTCCATGCGATAGTTTACCACGACGCGGCTTCTTGCTCGCTGCTCGCGTCGGGGTTGGAGTCTTCTCCAATTCTCGCTTCTTATTAGTAGGGGCCTTCTTCGACTGTCCTCTCTTTCTAGTCGGAGTTTCCTCTAGGTCTCTCGATGTACGTCGGATCGCAAGATTATCAGGGGTGTTGTGAAGTTCGGCTGTTTTCCCACGTGGTCTACCTGTTGTGGAACGTCCAGTTAAAGAGCTAAGCTCGCGATCGTGCGCTTCTCTCTGCAACTTTGCGGACCGAACAGACTCCAAGTATCCTTCCTCATATCTGCGAAGTTGGGCTAATGTTCTGGGAGACACCATCGGGGTATGGGGCTCGATGGAAGGCAAGATATTGTCTTCCACATTAACATCGTTTGGATCATCCTGGTAGACCGAATCATCGTCGTCGAGAACCGTAGTGGCGTCGTCGTCGCCGCCGTCTTCCTGTTGTTCTTCTTCCTCATCCTCCTCAATCTCGCCCTTGACATCAGCCAAAGCAGGGGCTTTCTCTTGATCGTTGCCGTTGACGCCGATGTGGTCCAGATACTCGCGGAGGTACGGCTCTAGTCCTGACTCCATGTCCATTGCCAATGACATGACAGCCTCAGTCGTGCGTATCACTGAGGAGTTTCCCCAAGTTTCTCTGATTCTGTTCTGCAAGACTTTGACGTAGTCCTCGTACACTTCTGGACGGCTATCTCCTTTCAGCAGTGGGACTCGAGTCAATGACTCCAACTCGGCCTTTCGTTCATCCAGCATGGCTTCGATCTTTTGGGAGACTTGTTCTTTGATAAAGATCAAGACCTTTCCTTTGACTGCGGGCCATATGACACTCTCAAAGTCCATTGTCGAGAGCCTGGATTGAGGTTCAGGAAGTTCAGGCGCTTGAGGAACTTGAGGAACATGAGGAACTGGTGAAGCCTCAAGTTCAACCTGAGGGGGGGCCTGCTGCTTTTTGGGTTGGGTTTTACTCTTTTCGGCCTTATCGTTGCTTAACTTCTTCGAGGCAACAAGCTTGTCGATTCCGAACGTCAATTTCGGAACCGCAGCCAGAGCTCGACGCTCGACCGGATGAACGTCGCCTCGTTGGATTTTGGGTCGGTTATAATCATACTTCAGATAGTTAGTACTTAATTCACAGTAAATCTGATGGTATGGGATGTCTCATTCACCTGATTGGTTGTGTCAACTGCAGCCTGCTGGCCGCTGGAAGATCGCGACTGGGATAGCTCTTTGTTCTTAGGGGCAATCGCGAGAGTAGACTGTGCATGCTAGACATTCTGTTCCTTCTCCGAAGCGACTTTTCCAAAAGCTTCTGGTGTCTTATATACCATTCCCGATCCGCGTCTCAAGGACGGTTGGCGATACTTGCCCTGTGACTTGGCCAGCTTGTTATCGTGGAAGCCGGTGCCTTTCTTCTTAATTGTGAGGCTAAGCTCGCGAGTCGAGGAACTCAGGCGCTCTCGTTGAGGAACAAAAGGAGTCTGGTGAGATGGCACTCCGCCTGTTGCTGGCCCTCCATTTGAGTTTGAGGAAGGGCTGTTGAGTGCTAGGTGATCGTCCATCCAAGAGTAGCTGTCTACGCTGCTATGGCGAGTGCTCGGAGTAGGTGAAGCTCCAAAATCTGAGAATTTCCGGTGTTTCAATTTGATAGAATCCTTAGCCACCTTCTTTCTGGAGGGTGACTTAGAAGATCCCATTATGGGCAAGGAAGAAAAGGAGTGTGATCAAATGTTATTAAGGCATATGTTGCAGCATGCGGATCTATGAGGAGATGGGGAGGAGATGAGGACGAGGAAACACAATTTCAGTAGGCGAAAATATTTTAGAGCGTGACCGGAGAGTGGCCGAGAAATCTGTGGTGCGGACTGCTTGCAGCGCGAGACAGCTGCCAGAGATTCACGGGCTCCTGCTCTTGCAGCCCTAACGGTGAGGTGCAGGAAAATAGCAGAGGATAAGAGATAAACTAACCAAGAACCTATCTAAAATGACATAAACTGGCTTGCCAGATTCGTCTCTCAAGCTAAGCTTTCTGATATCTCTTAGCCTGGGTAGAGACCTCCGGGAAGGGGTGTTGAGGACCTCACTTTCAGGCCCCGACCACGCGATAAGAGCAAAAAAGGAACCCAGATAAACAAGGCCGTAGTGTCCTTCAAAGTCGTTTTAAACGTCAAATCTATATATGCGCAAAATATGCGGTCGCTAATCTCCAGTTTATCTTTACAGCATTCGCCAAACATCAAGCCAGCAAGATACTGTGTCTATGGGATATGCTACTCTGGCAAACTAACACTAGCATAACGTGCTTTCAATTTTCTTTTTCTTTTTAACCATCGCTCATAACAATATCACGAACAAGATAACGCAATACTCAATCATTACCAAGGTACCAGAGCTCCGTCAGTATCGATCACCGACTTCAGTCGCTGCGGCATGAAGTTGACCCACATGTTGAGTCTTTCCATATCGAATTGTGCCCAAGCTTCGCGGACCATCTTCTGGAGCGTCTCGTCTTCCCAGTCCTTGGGCGGTTCCATCGACCATTGCTTGTACGCAGGCCAGAGACTGTCGAGAGGGCTCAAGTCGGGACTGTCACCACAGTTGTAGTAGTATCGCAGGCCGTGCTCATCCTTCCACTGCTGAACCAGATTGATCTTGCTTGCAGCTCCGTGAGCGAAAGCCTCGCAGTCCTCCTCGAGAGTGAAGCTCTGTGGGCCGGTGCTGGTAAGCCATGGTTTGACCGTCTTTTCGAGGATGTGGTCCTTGTATTCCTGCATGGTCATGACACCCGTGCAATTGGGACTGGTCGAATCTTCGTAGAATACGGTGTCGCTCTTGAACCCATAGCCCACGGCGACCCAGGCATGGGCCTTTCTCAAGTCGCGTGGCCAATCAGCCTCGGGTTTTGCGGCGCATCCTTCGCAAACTCGCTCTCCAGGTCGAGGAATGAGACGCATCTTTCCATCAAGACCGAATCCAAAGTGCAGCTCTATACTGAACCGAACAGTTCTCCAGTCCTCAGGTTGGGGGTATGCCTCCAGCATGCGTCTGGCGTACTCGACTCGCTTCTCACGAGCCTTCTTGTGTACCCAAGTGCGTGGACATATCAGGCATCTTCGATATCCCAACGTACCCATAGTCCTATGCAGCGTCCTGGGGTTCACGTCCACCTCAACACCAGCCTCCTTGGCTAAACCGTGCCAATTCAAGTTCACGTTAACATAGCGATCGTCCCACAGAATCTTCTCCATCTTTTGTTGATCCTCTTCGGAGATTTTCAACGGTCTCCCACGCGTCTCCTCCCATTCGGGATCGTTGCGCTTAGACGCGGGGACACTCAGCGCGGCATAACCTTGGGAACGAGACAGGTCAAAGTGCCGAAAGATGGCTGACTTGTTAACGGGCAGACCCTGAGACTCGAGGTACGAGATGGTGCCTCGAACCATGGCTTTCTTAGGCGTGTCTCCATGCTTATATCCGGCTGGCATTCTGAATAAGTGCCGCGTCGCGTCGCTCAGTCTAGGATATTTCTCGCGGTGTAAGTGGGTGGAGAGAATGACTGGGACGGTGGTGTTTGGATGTTTTTGTCTGCTCTCATTGTTTGCGCGGTACGTGGTGAGGGGTCAAAAGTTGGCAGTGATCACGTGGCGTCGCCCGTGTCACCTATTTTAATGAGTGAGTATCCTTGGTGTGGTGTTTGGGGGGCTAACTTATTATTAGTGGACTAACATGCCAATCTAATAGAGCGACAGTATAATCATAAATGTTTAACAGACTATTGACATTTTGTCCTTGATAGAATATATTTATGACAATCGAGAGTATTCTTTTGCTTGATTAGCCGACTATAGTTTTTCTTAGTCGGGTTAATGATGAGTAACTGTTACAAACTTCCCTTTCAGTGCTGCCCCTTCAAACGACATACCCAGATACCATTGTGTTACTAAGTGCGCTTGGTTAGGACAAACATATAAAACAAAAAAAAACAAAAAAAGGTATCTTCCATAATTGAGCTTCATTGGAATTAGTACTTTATTTATATAGAGAAACATTGTTCTTTAGCTCGGATGGCTGTGTTAGCATCAAACAAGGCTGAAGCACAGTGCATTTTTCCTACCCTAAACCACAAGTGAGGTTTTTAACAGATGTCGAAGGAATAAATTTAAACTCCAGCTGTGCGTAGCTGAAAGTCTGCTTGATCCGAATATTTCTTATAGATGATTACTATGACTTTCATTAATAGTCATTACGGTCTATATACTGTTGAAGAGTTAAATCATCAACTTCAAACTGCGAAACCGTTGCACAACTACTGATTCGCCAGCATAATATCAGTGCCACAGGTACTGTAAATTTCCAATTATCCAGGGTATATACCTGAAAAGTCAGATTCCTCATTCACTTTGAGACTAAGTCGTCTCACAAAGTCGGCCTCTATATGATCATCAAAATATGTTGATTCAAAATCTCGTTGCCCAATTGAGGGCAACGGCAATTACGAAGATAAAAACACCGCTCTATAACCTCCCCAAAGATTTCATAAACATACCCTCCACATCCCATCCAAAATATCCGTAGTCCATGCAATAAACGCCACGAAATGGAGCAGTAGATATATTCCCCATCTATACCAAATATACGGCTTGAGTTTCAAGCAAGCCCCAAGACCAAGAGCCTTTCCAAAACGGTGGCCCGTGAACAAACGCCTAAGCTTTTCCTGCCTCACGGACTGACATCATAAATTTGTCCTCGGCACCCACCTCTCCAGCGACTCTGGCTGCAGAGACCTTGGCATTTCTTTCGTTAAGGATCGTCTTGACTTCTTCGGCCGTTTTGGCGCCGAGTAGCGTCATCTCTCGACTGAGAAGAAGCGCTACCGTAGCTCGAATCAATAAAGCATCGCCCTCAAAGACATATACGTCCCATAGTCGGGCTGCCTCGTCAATTGCAAGATGTCGTGTGAATACGGCCGTCAAAATTCCTGACAAGGATCGTTCAAGTTCAGCAGTTGGTATCTTTTTGGTGAGGTGCGCGTGGAGGGGCGCGGATTTGAGAGATAGCGTCTGCATGACAAGGTTGAATGCGGAAGCTTGTGCGCCTGGGTCGCCAGTGTAAAAGGATAGGGGTAATGGGCGGTTAAGCACGTTGGCGAGTGCGACGAATGCGGACGCGGCATTGGGTAGGTTGAGGAGCAGCAAGGCAGCAATTGTCTGACGGACTTGGTTAGTATCTCAAGTAGCACAAGGTGGCGGAGGGTATACTTACGTTGCAACCACGAACATAACCAATGTCGCTTCTGTACATGGCATACGCACTCAACACATCAACGAGACTCTGGTGTAGTGGTCCTTCAACATCGAAGATTCGGAGGTCCTGCCATGTGTTCTGTGCAGCATCTTTTCGAATGTCTTGAAACCACTTTGCTCTCCTGGCATCCTCCGCATTACCCTTGTCATCCTTGACTCTGGCCTCAACTTCTTGGGCTCTCGCAAGGGCTGCTTTGAACGATGTTTCCGAAAGACCCAGTTCGTTACCGATCGCTCGACCCCAGATAACACCTCGGCTACGGGGTGCAATACCCTTCCACCAGAGTTCTCTTGTCCTGCGCTCTCGGATGGCATCGCTCCATCGCGGAATGACGTCCTTCTCCCAGATTTGCATCAGATTGACGGCTGTGCTATCTCGTCCTTCGATCTTGGCCCTGCGGGAGGCTTCGCGTCGCTCGTCAGCCTTTGCACTGGCTGCCATCATCTTCTGGTATTCCTTCAAGTGTCGGCGCTCCTCAGCAGGATCCTTCGGCGGCAACCATGAGGGACGCGTGCGGCTCAAGACAGCTTCCTTCTCCTTGGAAACAGGAAGAGGATCAATCATGATGTTGGTCTTGCGAAGAGGGGGCAGCTCGGGAGTTGACTTGACACGCTGCTTCTTCTCGTACATGTCGGCAGATTGTTGAGATGCATTCCAAGTGTTGGGACGCTGATTCGCGGGGCGCTTGGCTTGTTGCTCTACTAGCTCGTCGGCGTGTTCTTCGAGCTTTTCGGTCAAAGTCTTAGCTTCAGCATTCAGTTCTGCCAGTGCCGCATTCCAGCTGTATGCTCGCGTTTGGGCAGGGCTTCTAGGGTTGTCGTCGGTTTTCCACGTTGGTGAACGGAGAGAGCCAGAGGCTTGCGCAACAGCAGGTGTTCCGTTTCCGACACTCCGAACCCGCTCCTTGGATCGATTCGGGGAGGGCGACACGGACGAGGGTCGGCTGGGTGTTCGCTCCTGCATGGGTCGAGGGGAGAGTGGCACATTGTCCAGGAACATGCCATCAGGGATATCGTCACCGTCATCTTCGTCACATTCGCGCTCGAGATCGGTAAAGGACTTGCGCTCACGACCGGTTTGCCAGCTGCTTCGACGGGGCTTTACAGGAAAACTAGGGTCTCTCGGATCCCTCGGATTGAGCGAAGAAGCAGGACTCGGGCTTCGTCGTCGATTGAATGTGAGAGAGGCGGAGGATGGACTAGTCAGGGTCTTGGGCCGCGTGGCAGAAAGGGGCTCTGTCAATGCGCTCAAATTGGTGCTTCGAGGGTTGGAGGTGTATACATTTGTCTCAAGAGTTGGAAAGGGTGGTCGAGCTTTCGAAGCAGTCTTACCAGCCACGAGAGATCGACTTGAAGGAGCCTTGGCCAGACTAGGACGAACGTCGACTTTCGATGGGCTCTTGAGGGTGATATTGTCGTCATCGAGACCAATCTCTTCGAAATGGCCAATATCGGCCATGACGCTGCCATCATCGCTGTCTAAAGATTGGAAAGATGATGTCTTTGAGCTCTTTGAAGTAGTCATCCCTGGTGGAGAGTCGGGGCTGGGGAGAACACTGCCGATGTCAAGAGTGCGGATCATTGTCGCATCGCTTGGAGAAGCGCAAAACTATTGAAAGAGAGGACTCTATCGTCGTGCCCGAGGGCTCGGAAGGAAAGAATCCTTTGTTGTCGCAGTGGCTTGATGTGTACGGATACTTGTGATATGTTCGATCGAATTGGGTCGAGGTCGTGGCCTGCGATGTCGTCGATTGTTGTCTAAGGCGGACTCGCTTCTGTTTTTGTTCGACTGTGCCGTGATTGGCTTTGCTTGATCAATTTGGCGGTAACCGTTGTTATGGACACTGAATATCGGGGCCAAGAAGGAGTAGACGTGTTTCAAGATTGCCGGGGTCGAAATGGATTACCAAATAACCGGGCCAGAAAGAAGTTGTACTAAAGCAATTCGGGATCGAAAAGGGGATAAAAAGCGAGGGTATGAAGCGAAGGTTGAAGGCTGTTTTGATGTACCGGTAAGAGCGGTTTAGGGGATTCAATCGATCAACGACAGACTGGGGGTTGGACAGGTAGGTAGGTAGTTGAAAAGAGTAGCAGTAACTCCTACACTCTCATTAAGAGGAGAACAGGATCTTTTGCAACCCCAGACGGCGTTAATAATAAGCGGTCGCGGCCAGGATGACGAGAATATTACCCAAAATTAAGCGCGGGTTTGAAGGAAGTGACCTTCAAAGCAAAAGGGGCAGATTAGTTTTAAAGTTGAAGGGTTTGAGACAAGAATGAAGAATAAAAGGATGATGCAGTGAGCAAGAGAGACAAGAAAAGAAAAAAAAAAGGGAAAAAGAGAGATGACAAGGAGAGAGAGAGAGAGGAAGGGAAAACGAGTGAGATTCAAGCATCAAGACAAGAAAGTCAAGTCCAAGGAAAGGTCAAGCAAATCAAGATACCTAGTCTAGGTCTAGGTACCAAGACCAACAAGTTAAACCGGGAAGTGGATGACGATCCCCAATCGAGAGAGAGGCGATGGATGATCCCACCGCAGAAAACAAAGAGAGATGGAATGCTTGTAGTTCTTCATACAAAAATAGCTCCACGGTGACTTTTGCATTATCTTCCAGGTGGTGGGTTTGGCATGGGGTGTTGACATGGCCTTATCGAGCCAAGCCACGCCAGGGGCTGACACTGTGAATCTTGCTTGGAGACTGTGTAATACCGCTTTGGAGAATTGTTATGCTACAGTGTCAATTATATAGCAAGCCCCCCCTGCTGCTTTAATCTCGGCCGCATAACCCGCGTCTAATAAACAAGGACAGCCAGTCATGTTCTCGCCAGTCGCTGGGGCCTCAACTTTTGTGCATCACCTCGGTATTGATACTCATACTGTACTGTAACTCGACACGGTACTGTAGAGGGGGGGAAAAACAAGCAATTTCGCGTCCCATTCTTCCCGCGAGCCCTACGTGCTTGGAGCCCCTCTGTGGTCTCTGCAGGAACGATTTTAATCAATTAAAGCGACTTGTCTCATGCTATTAATAAGTTAAAGGACCTCATCAATCAGCTAGCTGTAAGTAAGGTGAGGCTTTCCTACCCCTGTCCTTACTTTGGGTTGTGACTTATCTCCAAGATGCGACTTGATCTGTATCCGTACGTCCTCATTACATCAGCCAGGGATATGTAGCTACTAGTTAATTCGTTTCTCCAATTCTCCATAACATGAATCTCATCCATCTTGATCGTGTCTTTAAAAATTCTTTCTTCGGTATCCGCAGCTTGTTCCACCTCCAGACATCCTTCGCTGCCTGTCAATATCCGCTCGCACCTTGGCTAGACCTTCTCCCTCAGAATCGGAATCCTCGGAGGGTGACTTGCTCTCCTCGTCTGTATCACTGGGGATCAAGAATGCGTCGACGCCCTGGGGC
Source organism: Fusarium aywerte (assembly GCA_013186375.1). Lineage (NCBI taxonomy): Eukaryota > Fungi > Ascomycota > Sordariomycetes > Hypocreales > Nectriaceae > Fusarium > Fusarium aywerte. The sequence continues at coordinate 52,583 of JABCQV010000455.1, read as the reverse complement.
AGCTTCTTCGTTCTCTCGGTTGTCAACTCCTCTGCGTTTGAATCAGACTCCTCGGGCGACGATGGCCTGACCTCGGTATCGTGGGGATTCAAGGATGCGTCGACAGTTTGGGACAGCTTCTTCTTCTTCTTCTTGAGCGTTCCGTTCGCGCGCTTGAGTTTCTTCTTCGCAGCTTTCTTGCGAGCCTTTCGCCTTTTGCGACTATCGTTGCGCATCGCCTCCTCTACAACAGTTTCGAGTGCCTTCTTCTTTGCGGTGAAGAGCGGGACGGGAGAGCCTGCCATCGATGAAAACTTCATTGTGAGGTTGTACCAAAAATTGCTGTATTGCCTCTCGGTCTTGATACCTCGATGTTTCAGGTCTGAGGCTACGGCATGTGACTCGCGCTCGTTCAGAGAAGGGCGCATTGTCCAGTCGACATTCCAGTTGTACTTCTGGCTTGGCTTGCTGTTCTTAAATGTAAAGCCTTGACCGGCGGCTGATTTCTTCTCAAAAGCGGCCACTGTGCTTTTGATGGCATGCTCCGAAACACCATCTCGAATAACTTGAGGCTTGATCTCTTTGCCAATGGAAGGAGGCTTGGTCCAGTTCCGACTCATGTCTGGTACCAGCTGCTCTTCCTCGAGTCTCTCCTGGACTTCGTCTTCAGATTCTTCCGCATCGGAGCTTTGCCCTGGTTTTGGCTTGATCAAGTTCTGTGTAGTGCGGTCGAATCGATGGGTGGGTAGTTCTGAGGGTGTGCCTGACTTCAACAACTTCTCAACCCAATCTGGGCGTTCGTCTTCTGACACTTCCTCTTCGGTGCTTTGCTGTTCTGCCTTGACAGACTTCTGCGTAGTACGTTTGGCTCGCTGCGTGAGTGGTTTTGAAGGCGTTCTCTGGTCAGAGGCAGCATCTTTCGCAGCAGTGTCGTCTGCGATAGACGCCAAAGGTGTCAATTCTTTCTCTAGATTCATAGTCAGCTTCGTGAGTTGTCATGATGAGGTGTTGCACTTACTTTGTCGAAGCCATAGAGACGGCTTTGGGAGTGAGGTTGATGGCCGGGTCATGTTCTTGGGCTGAGATGGCTTCCAATTTTTGGATCGAAGGTCCGCCAATGTCAGCTTTTTGGTGAAGCTCAATGGTGGTGATGGTGTAGCCACGGTCTCATCTTCTTTGGTGGCTCGGTTGATGGCAGACTCACTCTATGAAACTCTGCGCTCAGACGAACGGATAACTTTGGCTTGCTGTTTGTCATGTTGGATCCGCTCAGTCGGTGACGATACGGCATGCTCATCCCCAGAGAGTGGCGAGATGTCAGGGAGAGGAGAGTGCTCAGTCTCCTGGTCAGTGTCGCGTGCCTGCTGTTCGCTAGACTTTCTGAGGATACCCTTCAGGCCGATGAGAGAATCTCGATGATGGGGGCGAAAAGATGAAGGTGTGCCAGGGGTATGACATTGCTGAAGGCTCTCGCCGCTGTAAACTGGTTGGAGCTCATAGGTTGATGGTGAAGCGTGATTTTCCAAATTGAATGCCGGACTGGTCGGTGCCTTCTGACGTTGAGCTTCCTCATCCTGAACTCCTTCAGTTTGGACTCCCTCATTCTGGATTCCCTCAGTCTGGACTCCTTCAGTCTGGACTCCTTCAGTCTGGACTCCTTTATCATGGACTTCTTGACTTGGGCTTTCCATTGTCGAAGAGTCTTGAACAGGATATTCGGGAGCAGTGGAGAATGGTATATTTGACGGACTGCTTTCGCTGGCAGGTTGTGCAACTTGTTGGGCATGTCCCGATCGAGATCCATCGGTGTCAGCACAACCAAGCCATGTAGATAAAGCGCCTAGGATATCAGGTGATTGAGCTTGCGGCTGTTCCGAAGTTTGTGTTTGCGTTGGCTCAGGTTGTGTGTTCTCATCGTCGACATCGCTATCGTCATCACTTTCGATATGAACAGGAGTGTCGACGGAGTCGCCGGCTCTACGTCGCTCAACACTTACCTGTTGCTGCTGATCCTGGCGGCGCTTAGGTGAAGGAAGAACTTTCTCGACGACGCAGTCAGAGTCGTCGTCAGACGAGAGAGCAACAGGGCGCTCCATCTTGACCCTTTTTGTAGGGCGAGCGCGTGGCTTGGCAGCGACGAGCTTGCGCTTCGACGAAGGCGATGGCAATACCTTTTCGATCTTGCAGTCAGAATCGGAGCTCTCACCTGACGAAACTTCGAAAGGTGTATTCGGAGAGGCGGCCTGAGTGAGTTGAGCGGTTCTCTCCGGTGTTTGCTGGCCTTGGCTCCCCATGGCGCGGCGCTTGTTTGCTCGAGGTATTTCGGTGATGCGCTCGTTGTGATCCTCGACTCGTCGCTTCTTTGCAGCTTTCGAAGAGGGCACGATTTGTGAGGCAGGGGTGGAAGGGGTAGACGGAAGGGTTGATGCCGCACGAGGCGGGCGCTGAGAGGGGGGTTGTGAGGCCGCAGGCTTGGGCCTGCGTGGTCGGCTTGGTGGCATGATGGGCTACCAACGTGATTGTTAAATGATTCAGGTGAACCCTTTAGGATGGAGCAGAAAATACTCGGACCCAAAGTGTGGCTGTTTCGGGTTCTATGTGCAGCTTCCTCGGGAGAAGGAGTGAACAGTTCGGAGAAGTGAGTGGTTAAATATAAGAGTGATGGTTGGAAGTTCCGGTGAGTAGATAAGGTAGAAAGAAAAGTCAACGAGCTGGCTCAGAGGTTGAATGTTGGGGGTTTTGAGTGAAAGAAATGGGTGCGCAAGAAGTGATGATTGCAGAGGGGTAAGAAGAGTTGAATACCGAACTGCTATGCCAGTGCCAACAGCCGCCAGCTCCTTTACCAGGCCTTGCCGTTGTTGCTTAAAGCTGCCTGCCATTAACAAACTCCAACGAGATATCGTTTGCATTCACCTCTTCCTTTTAGGTCGCTGCCTAACAGTGCTCTCCGCTGAGTATCTGAATTCACCTCGACTGTAACGAGATAGCCGGAGGTTAATCCAGCCTGTGGAGCAAAGGCACTGCGGTCACGGAAAACTCGTTTGATCTACCGTTCTTGGGTCCTCGCCGTCCCAATGGCCTTCCGAGCGCTATACAGAAAGTCTAGGTTGTTGTGTCTAATACCACTCAAGCTTAACCAAGAACTGCCAAGAGTCGTGGGTAGAAACTTCCAAATCATTTTCATAGCTCTCGAAGACTAGTCTAGCTTTCTCATACGCCGCGCAAGAGATTACTGGCTTATTAGTTGGGATTTACTAAGATACACTTATGTACTTTTGTCATGAACCGTGATCAGGAACTTGATTTTGTTCGTCATAAGGCAAGGTTCGTTCATGAAGGTCCTTTTTTTTGCATTCCATGTCGCCGCATCTATGGTATCATTACAGATCATCATGGTATATGCACATTGACCCATCATTATCGGCTACCTGAGCCTAGCCTAACCTAGCCTTACATACGCTCTCGTCGACGAGGAGCGGCCCGGATGATATCGTCTACTCGGAGGAGAAGCTAGATGTGAATGTTAGAGTCTGTTTATATAGGGTGTCAATGAATTGCTTACCTCTGCGGCCTCACTGGCCGAGGAGACCACCGCCTTCTTGAGCTTGTAGCTCTCAATAACACCAAGATCCCGCATATCAGTAATTCCGCCACCAGGTGTCATCAAGTCCAGACCATAAGTTGTGAGACCGTCGTAAAGAGCCTTGCGCAACCTGGCGACAAGATCACCAGAGTCAAGACCGGCGTTATCAGCCAGAATGGTAGGAAGTTGTCGAAGGGCGATAGCGAAGCTGGAAACAGCCAATTGTCGCTTGCCCTCAACTCGTGTAGCAGCGCCCTCAACAGCCTTGGCCATAAGCATCTCAGCACAACCACCACCGAGAGTGGTTCTGGGCTCCTTGACCGTCTGGGACAGGACAGCAAGGGCATCGTGCAGACTTCGCTCGGCCTCATCGAGAAGCTGTTCTGTGGCGCCTCGAAGAACGATTGTGCAAGCCTCTCCACCAGACACACCAGAGAACTTAATGAGAGTATCCTCACCAATGATAACCTCCTCTATAACATCACAGTGACCAAGCTTGACCTGGTCGGGGTGGTCGAAGGTAGAGGCGATCTCACCGCCTGTTACCAGGGCCAAACGCTCGATACCGTCGAAGTCTGCGTGCTCGATCGACATAATGCCGGCATCGGTAAACAGCTGCTCGGGCCAGTTGTAGATAAGTTGTCGGTTGATAAAGCAGTTGATGCCGTGGGCCTTGATTTTCTCCACCTTGGCCTTCATCTTCTCCTTCTCGGCCTTCTCAAGTTCGGCGAGCTTGCTTGTCGAGCCAACCTTGACACGCGCACCGAAAATCTTGACCTTGTCAGTATCCATAGAAGTGTTGGCCACTAGGATCTTGGCCTTCTCCAGTCGCTTGGGTTGGTTGACACCAATCTTCTTATCCAGAATGAACCCTTCATCGAGATAAGAATCGCTGAGCTTGCCTCCAGCCTTCTTAATGATTTGAATGTGGTTGAGGTCGGAAGACTTAAGTCGGAGGACAGCATCGACAGCCAATTCGGCAAACTGGTCGCGGTCCTGAGCAAGGACCTTGGAGCTAAGGGTCGTTCGAGCGATGGCAAGAAGATCTTTTCGGAACGCCTCGGGGTTCTTGCTGTGGTCAACGGCCGAGCCCTCCAAAGCCTTCAGCGCAGCTTGGCTGGCTATTCTGTAACCCTCAATGATAGTCTGGGGGTGGATCTTCTTGTCCACCAGCTTCTCCGCCTCTCTTAACAGCTCGGCAGCGAGGACGGCAACTGATGTAGTGCCGTCACCGACTTCGTCATCCTGAACCTTTGAAATGTTGACCAAGACCTTTGCGGCAGCGTTATCGAGGGCGATCGACTTGAGGATGGTGGCACCGTCATTGGTAACCATGATCTCGGCGGTGGAGCTAGCATCGTGTTAAAAGGGGGGTTGTCGACCGCAAGATGGACGCAACGTACGCTGACTGTAGAATCTTGTCCATGCCTTTAGGACCAAGGGTGCTCTTCACAAGATCACCAACGGCGATAGCACCAACAAAGGCGGCGAGACGGGCATTCTCACCTTTCTCCTCGGTGGTGCCCTCCTCAAAAATTTGGGTTGGTTGGAAAGACTATAGGAGGGGCACATATTAGCATTCGTTGTTCCCTATAGAGATTGAAAAGTTTCATGGCAGAGCTTCTAAGAAAGAGATAAACACACCATAATGGGCCAACAATGTGACTGTGAACACGGCGAAACCTATAGAAACGTAAGAGGTTACCGTCGTTGTCAACGTCAATATGCTTCAGCCTTGGGGTAGACGTTGCAGCCTTTTTTTCTGGAGCTACCTCGCAGCTTAGGAGAGCGCAGCCCCTCCACTCCAGCCAGAAAACCCACACGTGACTTGCCCCGCGATGGGAGCCTCGAGATTTCGGGTGAGGAACAATCATTTCTCCGTAGCACGCACACTTTCGCAGGAAAGTGAAGCAAGAACACCAAATTTGTGTTGAACTAGGTTGGCCACCGCAACATCAAGACTCCGCACGTACCTGAGTGACGTTCTCCGCGGTTTTAGGCAGAATACTGCGTGTCTTCCAGAGGTCATATCTCCTGCGCGCATAAAGGCCTTTTTCGCAAACCTTGTGCTCGGTAGCCGAACATTATAAAACCCTCGAAAAAAAAACATCCAGATTCGAGAGCGGGGCATTTTTTCTTGCACCCCTCCAACAACCACACATCGCCCATCATGGCACCTTCTTTCGACCACCTCCGCGAGGCCGACCTTGACGATGACGAGTTCAACGATGATGATATTGATATCTCCGACCTGCGAGAACGATTCGAGGTTTCCCTGGATCAAGGCTACGACAACTTCGTCGTCATCGACGGCCTGCCCCAGGTCACTGAGGACCAGAAGCCCAAGCTTGTCAAGTTCTTGTTGAAGAAGCTCAACACAGTCGGCAAGACACGCGATGACTTGATACATATGCCCATGGGCGACGACGGAAAGTCTCTTCGGTAGGTGTTATAGCGGGAATAAAAAATAAAGAGCTCGGAACTGATTCTGTGTCAAGATTCGCCTTTGTCGAGTACTCTTCCCCCGCCGAGGCCGCCGCCGCTACCCGCCAGCTCGACCTTACTCCTCTCGATAAGAAGCACACTCTCCGGGTTAACAAGTTCACCGACATCGAGCGATATGGACGAGAAGGCCGCGTTGACGAAACCTACCAACCCCCTCAAATCGAAGAGTTCACCGAGAAGGAGCATCTGCGATGGTTCCTCAAGGACCCCTCAGGTCGGGGTCGCGATCAGTTCGTTATGTACCGTGGCGAGAATGTTGGCGTCTACTGGAACAACGAGAAGGACCAGCCCGAGAACATCGTCGAGCGACAGCACTGGACTGAGACTTTTGTTCAGTGGTCTCCCCTCGGTACTTACCTTACCTCCGTTCACGCTCAGGGTGTCCAGCTTTGGGGTGGCCCTTCGTGGCTACGACAAGCACGATTTGCCCATCCTTTTGTGAACATGGTCGCATTCTCCCCCGGTGAGAAGTACATTGTTACTTGGTCCAACCGCCCCATCTCTATCCCTGATGAGGGCCACCCCGCTCTCTCTGTCGACGACCATGGCAAGAACTACGTTATTTGGGATATCGCTACCGCCACTCCTCTTCGATCTTTTGCTAATCTCGACCCCCCGAAGGTGGAGGATGGCAAGCCCCCGCCTAAGATGCAGTGGCCTGCCTTCAAGTGGTCTGCTGACGACAAGTACGTTGCCCGTCTCAACCCCGGCCAGTCCATCTCCGTCTACGAGCTCCCCCGCATGAACCTCCTCGACAAGACCTCCATCAAGATCGACGGTGTTGTGGACTTTGACTGGGCTCCTGCTACCCCTAAGCGTGACGGTGTCAAGACCTACGAGCAGCTTTTCTGCTATTGGACCCCTGAAATCGGCAGCAACCCCGCCAAGGTTGGATTGATGAGCATTCCCTCAAAACAGGTTGTTCGATCTTTGAATCTCTTCAGTGTCAGCGACGCCAAGCTTCACTGGCAATCTGAAGCTGCCTACATCTGTGTCAAGGTCGACCGACACTCCAAGTCCAAGAAGTCTCAAGCCACTACTCTCGAGATCTTCCGTGTCAAGGAGAAGGGTGTTCCTGTTGAGGTCGTCGACACCATCAAGGATACCGTCATCAACTTCGCTTGGGAACCCAAGGGTGACAGATTCGCTATTATCTCCACAACCGAGCCTGTCGGCGTCACTGCTGTCCCTCCCAAGACCGCTGTCTCTTTCTTCTGCCCCGAGAAGGCCAAGAAGGGCCAGCAAGTGGGTAACTTCAAGCACCTCCGAACACTCGATAAGAAGAACAGCAACGCCATTTACTGGTCGCCTCGTGGTCGTTTTGTTGTTATCGCCACCATTGCCAACCAACAGAGTTCCGACCTTGACTTCTTCGACCTCGACTTTGAGGGTGAGAAGCCAGAGTCTGACAAGGACCTTACTGCCAACCTCCAGGCTATGAACACTGCCGATCACTACGGTGTCACAGACGTTGAATGGGACCCCTCGGGCCGTTTCGTCGCATCCTGGGCTTCTGCATGGAAGCACTCTGTAAGTTCAACCCGATTCTCTTTTTCAGCCATATGCTAACCTGTTATAGATGGAAAACGGTTACCACATCTACGACTTCAAGGGTGAGGCTCTACGAGAAGAGCCCCTGGAGAAGTTCAAGCAGTTCTCGTGGCGCCCTCGGCCCGCAACTCTCCTTACGAAGGAGGAGCAGAAGGCTGTTCGCAAGAACCTCAGAGAATACAGCCGTGTCTTCGAGCAAGAAGATGCCGACCGTGGTGCTTCTGCTGACTTGGCTGTTGTTGAGGCTCGTCGCCGTATGCTCGACGAGTGGCATGCCTGGCGAGAGTCTGTCGAGGCCGACGTGCTGGAAGAGCGCGAGGTGCTCGGCCTACCAAAGGATCCTCATGCTCCTCTACTAGAGGCCTACACAAAGTCCTTGGAAGGCACGACATCAGAGGCGGATCGTGTGATTGAGGAGATCGTGGAGGAGGTACTGGAGGAGAGTGAGGAGGTGCTCGCTTAGAGGGCTTCACTGCATTTGCATGGGAGTGATTTGCTTGTATCTCGGTAGAAAACTGGTCAGGGCGAGGGGTCACGTAATGAAATTCTTTGTCATGTTCAACAGAAGGATAGGTCCAGTTTTTTTGGACTTTCTAAAAGCATTATCCGGAGTAATCTATGTTCGTCCATCTCTCTTCGCCCGTTTTTCTACTACGGAAGTATCCTTTGAGACTGTCTCGGATCTCTATCTACTACCCATGTGTACTTCTGGACGGCTAAATGTAATCAAAGTTGCGGTGTCTGACACCTGGGGATTATACAGATTCTTAACAGTAACTGAACTGGCCTCGGACCGCAACATGAGTACACACAGAATATCAGTGATTTTTCGGGGGTAAACTGAATTCATACTTCTTCTTATCCTCGTCCATACATAGTAGCAGGGTCTTCAAGATTTGTGAGACAGTTCACCTACATAAACATGACCACTTCAGCCAGCCCTGACCGTCTTGGCGTAATGGTTCGTCATGACATCGCCATCGCAAACACTGTAGTGTTCGATATTTAGTAACGTCGCCTACGCAAATGATATGACTAACCCTTCACCCTTGTACTATTCTCATTTTCGGAACCTACATACGGGGTTGATACTAGGGCCTATTGTAGGCCACTGGGCTTCTTTGTCTTTGCTGAAAGATCACTCATTCGAGACAACGCGTTTTCGATTGTTTCGCTGTTATGCACTAATCCTCAGCAAGACTCCACGACCTGCCAGAAGCAATCATACTGTTTGAATGTCGTAGCCGTCCTACCTGGGCAAATTACTGCCAAGGTAAAAAGGGTCGCCAAAGATTGCAGGATGGAGCCAGCCGAACAAGAGCGGCCACGCTGCTAGCCATTTATTTCCGCCACTTTATATTAAATGTACTCAGATCCAGATATGCGATCCCACTAACACCCAGGGGATATTTCTTTGTATCACCAATAAGGCCTCCTGAGAAGAGAGAGGGAGTGATAATGATAAATAAAGGGTTCTGCACGGCTGATCAAACCAGCTGTTCCTTTGTTGCCTTATACATCTTATTTTATACGCAGCTTCACCACGTTCGACTTTTGACACTCATTGTGAGGTGGGAGGCTTACATTGTTCTCGACTTGTACAACTATGTTACATGCTTTAGTGGCAGAACATTAATTAGGCTATCTGGTCCGATAACTGATTCCGCGTTCCACCATGCGAGCCGCACTCTTCGTCCTCTCCAGCATCTCTGCTATAACCACAATCGCCGCTTCAACAGCGCTCCCGACAACAGCTTCTGAGGAAGCACCACCAGTCATTGATCCGATCCCCGTTCCAAGTACTCCTTCCCGCAATTCTACTGGGCTGGTGCCAGACGACATCAGAAATGCCATGCAAGAAATTCGGAGTCTAGCGTCTGACTTAATACTGCAAGCGTACGACATAAGAGGCGACGGTGTAAAAGTTCAGATCATTGGAGTGCGTGTTTGCCTTTTACTACAGCGTCTCTTGACGTGGACTGACTTTGTATGGATAGAACACATACTTACGCTGTCGAGACATGGTTGATGGTATTCGAGAGGTGTCAGGTAAGGTCAGTCGCCCTCCCACTATGCTTTTTAGCTGGGAAGATCAGATGGGTATTTGCTCTACCTTTGACACGGTACGTGACGACCCTTGCGGTATTCGTGTGAGACACGGGGCTGTAAAAAGATTCCTCGACAGAATACAAACTAATATTCCGGATAGTTCGGCATTAATCAATCCAAACTCATCACTGTGCTGTCCATGGAGCCACAGAGCATAGTGGGGGATGGCTTTGTCGACCACTTTGAAGATTGCTTCGCTCAACTTCAACCTGTGTTGAGCATGTTTATCAAACAGCTCATAGTCTATACACCAACTTGCGAAGCTGAAATGCTGAGGAGGATAGATCAGCTTGATGTTGCATTCAGTAATGCCAGAGTGAGGATGGAGAATGCGCGACATGGCTAAAAGCAAGTACATTCCGGTGCCCTTGAGCTGAGGTCATCAATTTACGTAGGGGTTTCGAGCTCGGGCAATGCTGGTGTCACCTCGGTTCTCACAGCTTGCGCATCCTTTCCTGTAAAGGGCTTGGAGGTACGATGGTGGCTGCTCGAGATAAGCAGGGTTGACACGGATAAAGCATGGGTTGTCAGTCGGTAAACGCTGGGAGATCAAGGGATGTTTGCCCTAGCTGGAGTCACACAGATTTCAATGAGGATTAGAATACATGATAGGTTTGAGTAAGCTGTATAAGAGTAGTGATATGGCTGCTAAGAAGTGGGATATTGCAGTCCCGTCATGTACACGATATGGCGGTCAAGTGTTCAAATAATGTATTTGATAGAAATATTGGTGGATTGTTCAACATCTTCGGCCACAAGATCCACATATTACTGCGAACGTTGATACATGCATTTGACCTTTTGACAAGGTGGCTTGTATACAGTTAGGGCAGAAATTAACTGTATAAATTACTCAACAGTTGTTTCCAACGAAGAATATCAAATGCAGAAAGAAAAAAAAAAAGCCAGTTCGTGATACATGACAGCAGCTACTTATTAGATTGATGAGGATTTACCCTAAAGTTTTAATGGCCAAGCAAAATTGTGCCATTCAAAGGGAGAGTGGGACGGAAGGACCCCGCAGCGGGCACAGACCATCCGATCCGGGGGTGAAATAAGCGAAGAGAAACCCATAAAAAGATGAAGGAAGCAGATGCAATAAGTTGACCAGTTTAGACATACGGATAGTCTAAGTAGCAAAATACATTAATCTAGCACGCAGTAGCATGAGAAATAACATGAGATGGCAACCTTTTGTTCCCCAAAACTGTGTAACAAACAGTCCAGTCAATCAAGCAAGGTTAACCGATTATCATCACCAATACCAAAGCTTTGAAACTGTTACTAATACACGAATCTTGATTATGATTGGACGGTAAAGCTTCTTTCCTTTCAGTTTACAACGATCCGATTCCCCCGCGAACCAGTATACAACACCCTGAATGGCCGTTGCTACAAGTAAGTATATTCCCCTTCCCCATCGGTTACCACCGTCCAACTTTGTCTTAATGCATGCTTGACTACCTATGCAAGGGGAGTATGACCAGTTATGGTGCGCTACCTGCCCATTAGAATCGAGTTTTATTGTCTCAGATACTCGAGTAATCCCCATAGCGGCATGTCTTTCCATGTGCCACGGTACGTACGCCAAGTCCTAGACATAACCAGTGCAAAAAGAAAGGTCTGGATCGCCTACAGTGTGTCTTTTTGCGGAACACGGTTCCCATACCTTTAATGGAGCAGAATAATTGAGACATAAATTGAGAGCTCTGGAAAACAACTCAGTAAGCAATGCGGCTAAAACACTATAAACTGATCGAATGATTTCGTCTCTTGTGCTGTTTAATGGTCAATTTTTTCTTTCTTTTTGGTTGCCTTAAGTCTTGCTCAAGCCACAGTGAAGTCTGAGCCCCTCCCCTCCCCTTCCTCGTCAGTCCCTGACATTCTTTTTCTCTTTCCTTTTCGTGTCCATGTCCGTGCCATGCCGGCCAGTACAGTTTGCCCACACTGAGAAACGTGCCTGCCCCCCTCGTCGCTCGAGTGGTGTCAGCAACGGTCCAAGCCAAACCAGGGCAGGGCAAAAAGAACAAGCGTAACTGCTGGGACTCCCTGCCCAACCAACCTTTCCCCCGTATTCCATTCCAACCTTTCATTCATTCAGTCCTTTCATCTTGGATAATATTGCTTTCACAGCACTTTTCGCGACATCAACGTCGTTGCATATACATACGATAGAGCCTCCGAATTGTACCTTAACGCCCCTTAACGTTAACCGTCGATTTCGAGTCCGACTCCGCATTTACCCACGGCTCCAGCAGCCATTTTGGCGTGACTTCATTCTGCATTGCAACCACCTTCCCCGAATTTGTCTACGCATTCCATCTCATAGAGTGCGGAAAATAAGTCGTCCAACCCTCAGACCGAATTCAACAAATTCGACTGAATAAATCCTTCGCTTCCGCTGCTGCGGTCCTATGTGATCGCCCGCAGCGTTGACCTTGGCTCAAAATGCTGCGACGACCTCCTGGCGAGGGACGTCGACCTCAGCAAAAGAAACTCCTCGCCTTCTTTGCTGTCATACTCTTGCCTTGGTTGCAGCTTGTCGATGCTCAGCAGCAGCACCGACCAGCTAGTGAACTGCAACGCCCTGGTGGCAGTCAGCAGCTTGCCGATGATGCCGTTCAATGGGCTGCCACACCCATTGACGCGACCAAGGCACGCGAGACTGTCGATGAAGTAAAACGACCTTCTGCAGTCAGACAGCCCCGACAAAAGGACGAACCCACCCGGAAGAATCGAAAGAGAGATCATCAACACATCCCTGACGATGCGAGCGCCCTCGCAACTTTGGCTCCGGACTCTCGGTCCGTAGGAGCACCAAACCCTTCATATCATCGGTCCAGTAGCGCTTTTGCATCTGGGCTGGCCTCGCCGCAGATTGCGCGGAATCTGAAGGATTGGGAAGTAGAAGACTTTGTGCTTCTGGCGACCGTCGATGGAGACCTATACGCCAACGACAGGCGAACTGGAAAAGAACGCTGGCATCTCGAAGTCGACCAACCTATGGTAGAGACTAAACATTACCGTTCTGAAGAGTCTACTCTCGACGAAAATTACCGTGCAGTAGACCACTACGTTTGGGCTGTTGAGCCTAATCGAGACGGTGGAATCTACATGTGGGCGCCAGACTCAAATCATGGTTTCATCAAGACAGGATTCACCATGAAGAAGCTTGTCGAAGAGCTGGCACCATATGCTGACGACAACTCCCCCGTTGTTTATACTGGCGACAAGAAAACGACAATGATTACCCTCGATGCCGCAACTGGAAGAGTTTTGAAGTGGTTCGGCTCTGGAGGGTCTCACGTAAATGAGGCTGAGAGCTGCTCGCGCCCTGATACCTTATACGATGCGGGCAACTTGGAGTGCAGCTCGACCGGCACCATCACGCTAGGAAGAACCGAATACATCGTTGGAATCCAACGACGTGATGATGGTCTCCCTATTGCTACCCTCAAGTATTCCGAGTGGAGCCCGAACAATTACGACAGTGACCTGTTTCAACAGCATCACTCATCCCTTGACAAGAAGTACATCACTAGCCAACATGATGGCAAAGTTTATGCCTTTGACTATACACGGTCCGAGAAGGTGCCTGTGTTTAGCGAGCACTTTGTAGCACCTGTTGCTCGAGTCTTCGATGTATGTCGACCAGGTGATGCTACATCTGAGAGTAATCCCGATCTTGTTGTGCTCCCTCAGCCACCAATGCCACCAGAGGATGAGACACAGGATCGAATGCGCAGCAACAGCATCTTCCTAAACCAAACTCGAGCCGGAGATTGGTATGTCATGTCTGGTCAATTATACCCTCTCATTGCACATGCTCCCGTGGCCCAAATGTCCCGCTCTGATTGGTGGGATATTGCTCCTGCTTGGGATACGCTCAACCAGACAAAACTATCGAAAGTCTTGGTAGGCACCCATTACCTAGGTGATGTCGACAAGAGAGGTAGCTTTCAAGCTCCCAGTCTACCTGCTGGTTCAATCGAGGCGCCGGAAGTACATGATGTGTATGATGACGACGAAGATTTGGAAAATGACTCCAAACCTCACACACAACTTGGATTTGCGGACGAGCCCACCATCTTCGATACGCTCAGATCGATACCTGACAGTGCTGCCAAAAGTGTCAAGGACTTCATTACCAATCCCGTTGTGATCATTATCTTTGTCTCAGTACTATACTACAACCAGAAAAACATCCGTCGCCACATCAAGCGTGGAAAACGCAGGGGCTTCTGGAAGGAACTCCAAGATATCTTGTCGATCACAGAAACCAACAACATCAATGAAGATGTTGACGATGGCCAGAGCACCGACACCGAACTCAACGCTGACACTACGCCTGAACCTACTACTGAAGAGGCCAAGCCTGAAACACTCGGAGAACAGCTTGAGGAGAGCACAAAAGAGCCCCCTGTACCAGCCCCCGAATCCTCCAAATTGGAACCTGACGCTTTTCCACATACTCCTGTTAAGGAAGTGGAGCTTAGTGATCGCGAAGCGACTCCCAAGCCTAAAAAGCCGGCAGCCGAAGTGAACGTGGAAACACCTGTCAAGGTAGCGAATGACCTACAACACACTCTTCAAAACCAGACCAAAAGCAGCCCAGCCAACGCCAACCAGAATGGCGCGCCACCCGAGAAGAAGAAGAAGGCGCACAGAGGACGACGTGGTGGTGTCAAACACCGAAAGGGCCGAGCTCAAGAAGTTTCCCAGTCTCGCGGTGATGACCCTGCCGCGGCTACTGTTGAGGACGCCGTCAACAATGCTAAGAAACTGGGCGAAAGGCCCAGCCTTGAGCCTGACGTCATGACCGTACACGACGACATGCAATCTGTGACAGGCTCTACTATTCGTATGGGAAATATAGAGGTGAATACAGATGAGCAATTGGGCACAGGCAGTAATGGCACCTTGGTGTTTGCCGGCAAATTCGATGGCAGGGCGGTGGCAGTCAAGCGCATGTTGATTCAGTTCTATGACATCGCTTCCCAAGAGACCAGACTTTTGAGAGAGAGTGACGATCATCCCAATGGTAGGTTTCCCTATTTCGCATCAGAGAACGACCAATTCTGACAGTTTCAGTTATCCGATATTACTCGCAGCAAATCCGCGATGGTTTCCTTTACATCGCGTTGGAGCGCTGTGCTGCATCATTGGCCGATGTCATCGAGAGACCACACTACTTCCGTGACCTCGCAAACGCTGGACGACACGATTTGCCCAACATTCTCTACCAGATCACCAACGGAATCAGTCATCTACACGAGCTCCGTATCGTCCATCGCGATCTCAAACCACAGAATATTCTTGTCAACAAGGGCAAGGATGGCAAGCCAAGGATGCTGGTATCTGATTTCGGACTGTGTAAGAAGTTGGAGGGTGGTCAATCGTCTTTTGGTGCGACTACGGGTCGTGCAGCGGGAACATCTGGTTGGCGTGCTCCTGAGCTTCTGCTCGATGATGACGCTCGAGAAGGCGCCATGATGGACCTAAGTACACAAAGCGGCTCCGGCTCTGTCTTGGTAGACGACAATACCATGTCCCGACGTGCTACACGAGCGATTGACATTTTCTCGCTTGGCTTGGTCTTCTTCTATGTTTTGACCAATGGCTCGCATCCTTTCGACTGCGGCGACCGCTATATGAGAGAAGTCAACATTCGAAAGGGCCAGTATAACCTGGATCTTCTCGACTCTCTTGGTGATTTTTCTCACGAGGCTACTGACCTTATCGCATCCATGCTTGAAGCAGACCCCAAGTGCCGTCCCACAGCGAAAGACGTCATGGCACACCCTTTCTTCTGGTCAGCAAGAAAGAGGCTTGCATTCTTGTGCGATGTGTCGGATCACTTTGAGAAGGAGCCGAGAGACCCTCCGTCGACGGCACTGGCTGAGCTTGAGAGCCATGCACCCTCAGTGACAAGTGACTTTCTGAAGGCACTGCCACGCGATTTTGTTGACTCCCTTGGCAAGCAGCGCAAGTACAATGGGGCTCGTCTCCTCGACTTGCTTCGTGCTCTGCGGAATAAGAGAAACCACTACGAAGATATGCCTGAGGCTCTCAAACGAAACGTGGGGCCCTTGCCTGACGGTTATCTCGCCTTTTGGACAGTGCGGTTCCCTTCACTGTTACTGGTGTGTTGGAATGTTGTCTGGAGCATTCGATGGGATAAAACCGACCGCTTTCGTGAATACTACGAACCGGCGGCTCTGTAAATTGAAGGTAAATTTTGCGCTCGGAGGCCTGAGATTTAGTAAATCTAGAGAAGCTATCTCATAGTCTTAACTTGTTCCAATTTCCAGGCAAAGCCGTGCATTAAGAGTGACAAAAAAATGCAGTTGAAACATCTGGACCGGGATCTCGCCTGGCTTGGGAACATAGATTTTGGCAGAATACAAATCCTATATGAACCTGAACTGAGATGGCCAAGAAACCCAATCTTAAGATCTGTCCTACTACGTCACTCAACAATCCACCAGGGGTGTCCCAACGCCAAATCGCCTCGCTCGCTTCCTCACTTCATTCATTCAATTCTAAAGACCCGGTGCTATTCTGCCCACCGAAGAGTACATACATACTGATACGACACCACTTATCCATCCAATTTATTAAACAGTGATTTAACCCCACTGCACAAGAACCTTCTTGCCCTTCTTACCACCCTTCTTCTTACCGCCCGCTTCATCATCGGCGGGCTCCTCACCAGCTGGAGTACTCGGTCCACTGCCGCTACCCCATTGGAAGCCCGTCTCGCGGCCTCCGTAGTCACGTCGTACGGCGCGGCCGTTGCCGTAGCCAAAGATTGTAGTTGCGGGCTTTGGCGCTGTGGGAAGAGCTGGAAAAGCGTCTTCGCCGGAAGGACGGGGAGCAGGGCGAGGGCGGTTGAGAGTTGTGGATTGCGATGACGAGGGAGCGGGAGTGGTCCAGTTGGCGCGCGATGCGGAGGAGTTGCCGGAGGAGGGGAGAGATGGAAATGCAGACGAGGATGCCGGTGGAGCGCTGACGGCGGGGCGAGCAGCCCATGATGATGGACCGCTTGAGGATACAGGTGCCGGGCCACCAAGTCTCGTGCTGTTCTTGAGCTTCAGAACACGGTTGGAATACTTTTGGGTGGCCTTTGCATTAGGAACAGCTGGGTTAGCTGTTGCTGCGTTGGCCCAACCACTTGAACTCGAGGTTGCACCGTGCATGCCACTCAGGCCAGGCAAGCTGGGGTAATCTTCGTTGATAGCACGCCAGTCCTGCCAGGCTTTGCGAAGGGCATCGGCCTTGTTCTTGTCTTCATAAAGGTCCGCAACTTCTCTTACCATCGTGCCAAGGGCGTTTGAGGAGGTGTCGGCAAAAAGGGTGAAGAAGGCATCGATTAGCTGAGGTGCAGTAAGGCCGCCTTGTCGATAAGACGAGATGTGGTTTCGGAATGTGGCCATGCGTTGGGAGTCATTGCCGAGGAGGTTTGAGGCTCGCTCGACGACGGCACCATGGCGTACGAGACGAGCGCGCTCCTCGGGGCTGAGATTGGCTGGATCGACGGTAGCAGACTCGATGGGATTAGCAAGGCTGGTCTGACTGGCGCGAGGGGTGTTAGATGAGCTAGGGCCACGAGACTGTGATGAGGCTTGAGCTGGTGTGGGAGAAGGAGCAGATAGAGCCCCACCGAAGGTGCGGTTCGAGACGGATTGTGCAGAATGAATGGCCATTTGTCGCTGAAAAGCAATCTCATCGCGTCGTAAAGGTTGGGCTGAGCTGACGGGAACCGGTTCCGCGTTAGGGTCCCGGCCTCTATTTCCTCCTCTTCGCCCATCTCTACCTCCGCGTCTTCCTTCTTCTCTTCCGCTACCACCACTTCCTCTCTCCTGTTGATACGGTGTTCGAATGTCGAACCCTGAAATATTGACGACTCGCGCATCCCTACTCGTTGCTTTACCTCCGTGTTCACTCAACTGGTGAGCTTGCAAGTCCAGCTCGGACTCGAAGACAACAAATTTCTTTTCCATACATTCTCGATCGCTGCAGAGGTAATGGTCCTTCTTGAAATGCTCTTCGAGCGCATTGTAGTCGAGGTAGTAGTGAGGATGTCTCGAATCTCGCCTGTCACAAATGAAGCAACGTTCATGCTTCATTCTGCAGTGCTCGTACAGCTTATCGTCATCGTAAAAGCGCTCTCCACAGAATCCACAAAGTGGATGGCCCTTGAAACCCGTTTGGTCCGCCGCGCCAGGCTTGTCATCTCCATGACGCATATGCCTCTCTAGCTCCTTGTCTGCAAATAACTCATGCTCATGTGTGAAAACCCTCTTGTTACGAGTGCATAGGTCGCACATGCGCTTGCGATGAGCAGATTTGACATGGCGATGCAAATCAGGCCAGCCGAGACCTGCAAAGTCACAGGACGGTTCGGGACAGTTGTATCGCAGAAGAAGAACCGTGTCGCCAACAATATCCTCTTTTGTATACTTGATACCAATGTTGCTGTCGGTGGTAGTGATGTCTTTTTCGGAGTATTCCTCAAATCGCTTTTCGGGATCGTCGGTGAAAATGACATACGGAGCTGGGGTCTAGAACACTGTCAGTAATACGGCCCTGGGCAAGAGTACGGGGGAGAACATACACGGCAGTGAGCACAGTCCTTTGTTTTATAAAGAGCCCTCATGCGCAAGCCGCAAATATGGCATGTCGTGTGATTGCAGGGTGCAATAGAGTGATGGGCGACCGGATTGGCGCAAATGAAACACACTTCACCGTCGTCGTCTTCAGCAGCTTCGGCTGCTTTACCAGCAGCCATGGCATGGGCGCGAGAAGCTGCGGCGGCGACATCTTGAGCAGCTGGATTGGCGGGGACGTCTGGGACGTTGGAGTTGTTACCACCACGACCGCGCCGTTGGCCGCCTCGTCGATTTTGGTTTCCTTTGCCTCGGCCTCGTCCTCTGTTGCGTTGGCCGTCGCCTTGAGGTTGGGACTCGGAGGTTGTCACTCCAGTGTTGTTATCTCCCTCTGTTGAGGCCATAACTAGAAGCTCTGAGCTCCCAGAAGCTGAAGGATAGGCCGTGATAGGGTGTAAGTCGAAGGCGGAGCTCTGCTTATGTCGCTCGCTTGCTCGCACAAGGGGTAAATTGTCGAGATACGGTAGCTTGCTATGTAATGAAAGTTACAGGCAGATCAAAGCTACGAAAAAAGCTTGCAGTGAGATGCTGAAGATGGTCTGGTCGCTATGGATAGGAAATGGTCGTAGTTTTAGGGCAGCCCTGCGAAGAAGGAAGTGATGATGTCGACCAGATTTTAATCGGGCGTCTCTCTGTCTCTTATGGCGGGGCAGAACTTCAATAAAGAGTGACGGCAAGTGCCCTGCCGTGCCGTGGGGGGCGTGGCGGTTCGTGGAAGCCACTTCCACCAGCATCTGTGGCTGAGTAATGTTTGTCAAAAATCATCACCCACCAGGGCGATGCATGAATTGAGAGCTTTCATTGGCTCTCATTCAGCTGTCATTCGAAGCTTAGAGTCACCGGTCAGATAAACCCCAGACTAATTGTATTGGCATAGGATTGACTGACTCATTCAGGCTCATCATAACCAAGTACTCTGCCTGCTATAGATCGGGCACTAATTGTAGACGATCAACATGGGCATATTGTGCGCACTGTTTCTTTGAGCTTTGAGCCCCAGTCTGGGCCTAATAGATAGGTATGCATGTTTCAATGATATTCCTTAAGAATGATGAGTGAGAAATACGACTTTGCAATATCCGAGCAGCAGTCAGACACAATTCAAGTGTGGGCCCCAAGGAAAATTTCACTTCATCAAAAACTATATAGTATCTAGTCCATTAGACACCAGACAGACGCGTTCCCAGCTGCCGATCAAGAGCCCTCAAGCCCAAAGTTCCCCCAACCGAGTGACCAACCTGGACGTGCATCTTGCCGCAGCGTGTTACCGAAAGATGTCACCCTCGTTCCAATCTCCAAATTCCCCCCAAAAGTTACCTGGTATGCTCCCCTTGTTTTCCTATGCTGTGAATCGCCGCCAAAGAGAATAAATGAAACATGAGCAAATCATGAGTACCGGTTACGCCGCCGCGCGCCCAAAACGCTGTCATCGAAATCTCTGCAGAGTATCCGTTATTGTGTAGATGTAGTTGCTCTTTACTCTTCGCCGACAGGGTAAAGGTGGCTGCCAATGTCCTTGTTCATCTTGAACATGTCTACCTTGGCTTGCTTAAAGACTGCCTGCATCTTGTCGTCGCATATGATCTGGCGCTTGTCCTTTGGATCTTGGAGATCGTTAGCTTTGATGTGTTCCCAAAGCTTCTTGACCACTTGAGGTCGGGATAGCTGTTTATGTATTAGCATTGGCAAGCCTCGTGGAGATATGGATGGTGAATCACGTACTTGGGTCTCGCCAACCAGCTCAGAGAGAGTCTCGCTTAGGTTGAAAGGCTTCTGGAAACCACCGCCAGCCTTCCTCTTCTTGCCAGTTTCGCCATCGGCTGGTTCCAGATCGCTGTCGTCATCGGCTTTGACCTTCTTTGCGCTCTTTTTACGTGGTGCTGCCTTCTTCTTGGTTGGCTTGTCACCTCCTCGAGTCTTGCGCCCTCTGGCTAGGCTGTTTTCTTGCGCCTGGAGTTGAGCAGCTAGTCGAGCATCCGCATCTTCGGCCGAGGATGATCGCTTAACCTTCTTTCGCGAAGGCTCAGGGGTCGCAGATTGTTCGGTTTCACCCACGTCGGAGGCGCCATTGGTAGCGTACGAGTCGACAGTTGCTGGAGGAGCGATACCGGCATCAGCCCCAGAGACAGCATCAAAGCGAGCCTCTATCAGTCGCTTGATGGCGTTCTATCGTGGGCGTGTCAGCAAGAATGAATGGCCACAAAACGCATGATCAAGGCCACGGAGTGCGGGTGTGGTAGAGCGACGTCAGCCGTTATTATCTTGCATACCTTCTGTTCACTCAGATCTTGGCCGCCAAGAGCATTCTCCAATCCCTGTCTAATTTTTTTTCGCGAGATTGTTTCAAGGTCGGACGTTTCGAGGATGTCGTCGATGATAGCGGTATAACGCTCGAGCTCTTCGGAAGTCACTATTACGCGATGTTATTTGTGTGTCCTGGCTGAAAAGGGGAATCAAGCAAAGGAATGCTGGGAAGCTTACGAGGGGCACTCATGATGATGATGGTGATGGTGCTTCTGGCCCTACGGTTGCGGCGAGCTGTGGAGAGCTGTACAGGTGAAGGTTGGGAGAAAAAGCGGCTCGGGAGGAGTAACGGAACGAGAGGCGCCTCAAACAGCGGGGGGATAAATGCGCAAACAAACAGCAGCGCTTGAAGCGGTTTGTGAAGGAAAAACAACAGAATGCGATCGCGGCAAAGAGGAGGAATGCGCCGTTGGTCGCTAATATCAAAGCATATCCCAAATTATGTCGCGCGCGTGCTTGGGATAATATAGTCAATCGGTTCGTAGATCAACGCGATCTGTTATGGGAGAGGATGGTTGGTCGCGCAGGTCCCGCGGTCGGTCGATTGCAGTTGACGAACCGCGGCATGGGACGATGAACAGGGAAAGATCAGTGGACGATGATCGAGACGGAATTTGCCTTGAAATTGGTACAAGATGAAGACTGTGAGAGCGGCTAAGATGATAGGCGCGGACGAGGTAAGTGAAGGTATCGCGAGCTTGGGTTGGGCCGTTGTGCATGTAATGGGTTGATGTTCAGACAGAACCTTAGAACCACCGATCTCCGTCCGATGAGGCTGCTGAGGCTCTGATATCCGTGGCTGGTGACTAGGGTTGTAACCAATAAGCGCGAGGAAGAGCTTGGTTAGCGACTTAATGGGGTAAAGGGCTGAGACGGGAGGAAGCGTGCTTCATCCACAATCTGCCCCTTGGTCCTCCCATGTTATTGCTTCTTTCATACAGTCACGTGAGTTGGTTATATTTCGTCTAACGGGATGAAAGGCTCGGTCTTCATACTAAGTTCTTTTGCTCACGGTTCGTAACATGTCTTTGTTCAACAATCATTGTCTCTTGTCATACTCATACAGCATGTCATTGACGCAGTCGGCCCAATATTTGTTTTAGAAGCTGTGCAACCTTCCATTCATTGTAGAGTTGGAGATGAAGATTTGTTGTTGACTTGTTTGTTCCGAGTGGAAATTTGCAAGCTCGGTTGGTTCGTTCACCTGATGGAGACATTTACCTTCCAAATATGACCCTGTTGTTGAAACATAGATTGAATAACGAACTAACGAGTGTCAAGATCTAAAATGATCTGATCCGATTTAAGCTACTATACCATCTTGAGATGCCCCCACTTCGTAGTATTCCCGTTTTATCGCATCATTGTGCCTGGGGAAATACATTAAAAGAGTGCAAGCTTTAGCACTGAACAAGAAACCTGCAGACGGTCCCGAATTTCAGAAATCTTCTTGATACGGAGTAATAGAAGTCTTAGTATCCAAGTATAGTGATCTTTTTCGGGTTTGTTACGTAGCCACTCATACAAGTGATACCCAATCTAAGTGGCACCCGACAGCGTAAGCACTTGAGATAAATGTGGCACTCAACCATTTTTGTAAGTCATCCATTCGTATAAGTGCAAAAGCAGGCTCTATATTGATGATACCTTCATTTTTTCTTCCAATCTCTAGATTCATATAGCAATGAACCCTATCGCTAGAAACAAACACTGAAGGCGAAACCCGGTTCTCGGGCCATGAATTGCCCCGCGCTACGGAGAGTTAATTACCCCGTATCTACCTATGAGGTAATGAATGAATGAGTGTTTCTTTGCAGACAAGAGATCTTGGACTTTTCAACAATCACAATATCCTGAGCAATAACGTAATTTCTCAAGATGCCACTACCAGCAAAGCCTCTCAACGCCATTAGCCAGGCCTTTCCTCCCAAACCTCATTTCACTGAGGCTAATGTGCCCGACCTCACAGGAAAGGTCATTATTGTCACTGGAGCAAACACAGGTGTCGGTCGTGAGATCGCCCAGGTCATCTACAGCAAGAATGCTACCGTCTGGGTAGCTGCTCGCAACGAGAAGAAAGGGCGCGATGCTATCGAGGGCATCAAGAAGCAGCACCCTTCATCCAAAGGCTCCATCAAGTTCCTCAAGCTCGACCTTGCAGATCTGACAACTATTGGACCCTCCGCCAAGGAGTTTCTCGCAGCTGAGACAAGGCTCGATCTTCTATTCAACAATGCTGGAGTCATGACACCGCCAGAGGGCTCAAAGACCGAGCAAGGATATGAGCTCCAGCTCGGTGTCAATTGCTTGGGTCACTTTTTGTTCACCAAGCACCTCACGCCTCTCCTTCAGTCAACAGCCAAATCTGCGCCCAAGAACTCGGTCCGTGTGATTTGGGTTTCTAGTTCGGCGGCCGATGTGCTGTCGCCCAAGGATGGGCTTGAACGTGGTAACCTGGATTATCATGAGCCGCGCAACCTAGTGCATAAGTATGCAACCAGCAAGGCTGGCAATTACTACCACAACACCGAATTTGCCAGGAAATACAAGGATGATGGTATTGTTAGTGTGGTATGTTATACTATCGATCGCGCTCGGAGCTATGTACTAACAGACCAGTCTTTAAATCCTGGTAACCTGGCAAGTGAACTTGATCGTACTTCACCTTGGTATATGTACTATCCCAGACTCATTACCACATATCCTTCTATCAACGGCGCTTACACGGAACTGTTTGCTGCCTTTTCAGAGGATATCACCATCGAGAACTCTGGTATCTGGGGTAAGTATTATGCCGCTTGTTGATGAGCGATCATGCTGACGGTTTCGAGTGGTCCCGTGGGGCCGATTCATGCCCATTCGCCCTGACTTGCAGAAGGGAGCTTTGCCCGAGTCTGAAGGTGGTACCGGCATGGCAGAGTTCTTTTGGAATTGGTCTGAAGAGCAGGTCAAACCCTACTTCAAGAGCTAAATGTTGATAGCATTAATTCCAACAAGTATTACTGACGTATGCTAAGAATCGGGGTATCTCTGAGGCTCTCTCCATATTAAGGCCACCGCATACTTCTGTTGGGCTCTCAGTGCATGGCCTTAACTTAACCACTGTCTTGATCCTGGACGCCAACATGACCGAGCGACGACGCTAGACCCGAGTCCAGGTCTCTCATCAGATCACCCCATAACAACCCACCTGGCGAGTCTGCCGTCCAAAGCTCATCATCCAGTATATTGTCAAAACCGGCATTCGCTAGTGCTTCCTCCCCGATACTCATGACTTGGTAGCTACTAGGCACCATCGATTCATCAACAGTCTCTGGGCTTTTATTGCTTTTAGCTGGTGTCATTGCAGGCGTAGCGATACCGAGTCTGGCACAGAAGGCGTGTACTATCTCGAAGCATTTCGTTCTGAGGTTGCGGGCTAACTGTGCGCCTTCGCGGCTACCGGACATTTCAAAGACCTGTGCAGCTTTTGGCAGTGTCTTCCGTGCTGTAGGAGCCAGTGGGCAAATGGGATAACCACAGGCGAAGCCAGCTAGAGCAAATGTCGCAACACGCTGCCAGCCAACAACGTGAAACAAGCCGGTAAGGATTTCAGAGCCACTGAGAAGCTGGTGCAGCATAAGGGTCATCATGATGCCGGAGTTGACAGAAGTGATGCAGTGGTTGTCGCTATTGAAAGTCCCAAGGGCTGGTGTCAGTAGGAATGAGCTGAACGTTCGAGTAAGCATAATGACCAGGGAATGGTAATCCAGTTCCAGCACTAGGCGCTGCCTTTGTAGCCATAGAGGATCTGTCTGACTAAGATTAAGCGTAGAGCGATCAACCGAGAACGGCACACCTTGTACCCGCGGTGTCTTGAGAATCTCTGGCAATTCTTCGACCCAGGCTTTGAGACGCTTGAGCTGTTCGTATAAATATTTTGCGCATCTCTCGCGGATTGCGGGATGTTGGTAAAAGTCGGACCAGTCGATTTCTTCAAGAGCGTCTTCTACCACTGCCTCCAACTCGGTGTGAATCTCGCGGGCGATCTGGAATAGTCGCTGTCTTTCATGCCCAAAACGGAGCCAGTTGATGTTGTAAGAGCCAGAAAAATTAAAGTTTGGACCAACAAATTGGGCTATCTCATTGGATTCTGGTTCGGGTTGACCCTGGAGCTGGATATCCGCTACTACGAAAGGACGGCCTAGATGCAGAGCAACTTGTGTGTCTATTGCGCCCAAACAACGCCACAGTCTGGATCCCACCCTTGACGGGGTTGCACCTTTGTTAGCCAGAGTGTCATTGTCGTAATTGCTTTCATCGAACTGCAGGCCAAGAGATTCTGCTGCCGCCACCGCTGATCGTACCATCATGTAGGCCGAATTGGCTTGGTTGAGGGCCAAGAGGTATATGGCGCTGAGGAAGTAGCACTGCACTGACATCAACATCGGCACCTCCAGGCTAAGACTCAAAGATTGCTGTGACTGAAGGTAGAAGTCATACCCAGGCTGATCAGGCACGACAAGTACATCGGTAGCTGTATAGGTGGAGCCGAACTGGATACATAGTGCGATGACGATGTCTACCAGCGGACACGCTTGTCTTGTATTTCCGTGCCATAACGAACCATAGTGTCGTCGGAAGGTAGCCTCTTCGAGCACAGGGTAAATTGCGTGGTAGCCCTGCCAGTACAGGTCAAGCAAAGCGTCTTGTTGCTCACGCTGAAGACGGTCGCAGTTAGAGGGAGTTGGTGGAGGTGACAAGCCTAGCTTTGGCAGAGATTTGGATTCTAAATCCGCCTGGATGAAGGATGATAGTCGATGAGAGAAATATGCGAGCGAAGATGCTCCATATTGAATGCCATTGATTCGTACTCCATTCCACCTTGGTGAACGTCTGCGACCAACACCACTTCTTCCACATGAAGGCGAGGGGCTTAATAGTTTGGTCTCCAATTCCTGGACCTGAGTCCTCAATCGTTGAACCTCCCTATAACTGTCAACTTTGTGCTCATATACACACTGCGTCTGGGGACCTACCTTGTAGCCGCTGCGACGCTCTTAAAATCATCACGACCTGAGTTCACACATTCTCTCTTGGCTTGCTTGCAGTTGCGACAGGGTCTAGTAGAATCGCACTTTACTCGAGTCAACCGACACCAATCACAGGCACGTGAGACTTGAGCTCTCTTGAGGCGGGGTTGCGACGTCGGTGGGGAGAGAGGCTTCCCGCTGGCCAGCGAGTTTGAGGTTGTAATGTCAAAGGTTGTGAACATTGTATTTTCGAATGAGATCAAGAGAAAGGTTGAAGTGAGAATAGAGCCCTTGTCGTCATTTGCTCGGTTTTGAGGCCTGCTTCGCCCAACATGGGTGGGATGAGATGAGTCAGGAATGTTTGTGTTAGTGCAAGCCTTAACATTTGTCATCACAACGAAGCCATACAAACATATGATATCGCCATGAAGATTTACACGATGGTTTCTGCAATCAAATGTATTTACCCTTCTAGCGGTGTCTGTATTTGCTAGCGGCTTAAATTGCTAGGAGCCTGAGCGCATGTATAGATTTTAATAATTTTCAGGGATAAGTTAAGCAAAGGTTCAGTCTCAAAGAATTGAGTCAAGAGGACACGACCAATGACAGGGCTCCTTACATGTCGTCACAGCCAAATGAGGAAGTCGGAGGAAGCTCCGAAAACTCCTTTTGGTCAACTTTTGTTTGATGAATGTCAGTGAATGTTCCATGGAAGAAAGAACACCACCCCGGTTTGCCCTTGTGAATGAAGTGAATGAGGTAGGTCCGATCATATTATCTTTTTTTTTAATTTTTTTTTTTTTTAGCATGGCTGTTAATAAAATAAGTACCAAGTAAGGTGATGCACGCATCGGGAATGCAGAGACGAGCGGGCTGCGACTACCCGAGTAGGCGTTACTCGTAGCCGCAGCCGCGCCTTCCTTCGCGATGCCGATGGACCTGAAATACGAATGGAATAGAACAACGCGGAAGGAGGAAACTTTGTAGCAGGAAGTAACACCCCATGACAGTATTCAACTGTCACGGAGAAATCTCTTCTACTATTCCTACTGCCCTTTACTAGGTACTATACTCATCACAATCTTTCCAAAAACCCTGACCAACAAACGAGAAGACCAAGGATCCTGAAGCAAGTAGCCATGAGAAGATTCGTCTTTATCCTGCTTGTTCTTGTCGCGCATACCGCGGCTTCCCCAGCGCTTTACGGTCAAGCTGTGGCCTGCGGATCACCCGGCAAAAGTGACTACACACTCATTCAAGGTACGATAAGAATAACAAAAGTTTGACTACTATGGCGACTGATCGACTAAACCAGACTCATTCCTCGGAGACATTGACCATGGTCAGCCTGGTATCACTTTTTCGACCGACTACGGTGAAGACAGTCTACGCTGGTTCATGGTATACCAAAACGGAATCGACTTCAAACCATACCGAGCCATGAAGGTAACATGCTGCATTTGTCTTAGGATCTTTGTCAATTGACTTCCGAAACAGATCCCCTCCAACACAACAGTCTTCATCGACCTGACAGCCTCGTGCCACACGTTTGCTGGGAGACTCGTCCGAGGCGCCGAGATCAACTTCGACGGCGGAGTTCATAATCTGGGAACATGGGCAGAGGTTAATTGGGGCGGCTATCCGGTTGCCTACGGTGGAGTATCTGTCATTGAAGGTAGTTCAACACGAGGTCCCATAAACGTATAGAGTTAACACAGACCAGGAAATGACGGGCCGGTCATATTCCAATCCGAAGACGCGAACACACCAGTCATGGGATTTGCACACGATCTCATACCTGCCGCACCTAAGGAATGTCGAGAAACCAAGGACAGTGGAGCTATGGCCCTGAAGCCAACTGATAAGAATGGATATGATGAGACAACGCGCGAGTTCACAAAGCGAGCGCTGCGCACTGACAAAGTATCCATCGACAAGAGCTACACCGCAACAGTCATGTCACACAATGGAAGATTCAGGATCACGTTCCTTCATGGGAACCATTAGAAGGAGTATAGTCGGTCAGAGGCAGACGCTGGCTCGACATTTTCAGTTTGGAAGACAAATGCTCATTGGTCGAAACGACAGATGGTATGTGAAGGAACATTAGATAGAAGGCGAAGGAACCACAGGGACATTGTTCAATAAGTCAGCCATGACAATATATGTTTTCACGATCTAAGATAGTCCATCACACTACTTCCCCACCGCACCGCACTCTTATAAGTCCACATCCCTGGGGCGTTGCCATTTGCAAGGCCCTCAATGGCATCAGCAAAGGCAGGCCCGAGGCCCTCTTCCTTGATCTGGTGGACTGGGTATAGGTACGTCTTGAAAGAGAAAAGGACAGCGCGTGTCTTTGGTAGACGGGTCAGCATTTGGAGCTCGATCCGGAGAAATGTCTGAGGACGTATTAGCTGGGGGCAATTACTGAGCACCGTTAACAAGTTACCTTTTCGATGTCTACATCTTCGTCTTGCTCATAAGCGTCGTCGCCTGTGATGTGGTTGCCTTTGCAAGTGAACAGCTCTGTATGTGTCTGGACGGACCACTGCGACCTGTTAGCCCGATCACCAAACCCTCATCAACGTATATTCTCACATTTGTCCTCTTTACACTCTTTCCTACTTCCAGCTTCGCGAAGAACCTTTCCATGCTAGAGCCAATCTTCTCATATGACGGTACAGGAGCATGGATCTCAACGAGTGTTTTGCCCAATTTAGTTGAGGGATCGAACCCAGCAGGAAAGCAGCACATGAAAGCCATAGACTGATGGCCGTCGGGTGTCTGTTGCAGCAGAAAGAAATCTTCTTCAATCGTTTCGCCAATGACACGCAGCGCCGCATCCGTGTTGCCTTCGGGAAGCGCTGGAAAGGACAGTCCTGTTACAAGGTTCTTGCACGTAGAGTTGTCATTGGATAGCTGAAAGATGGTCGGAAAACGCTTGGGAAGATGTTCAGATAGGAGGTAGGTGTAAAGTTCGCGCACGGCTGCGTCGCCTACGGGGATACAGCCATGAACGGTTGAGCCGTGGGCAGCGATGATGCTGCGTCGCTGTGTGATGCGATCAAGATAGTCTTCGTCAATGGTAATCAACTCCGAGGGTGTGTTGGCTTGGATAGCTGCAAAACTAGTCAACAGACTCCATTGCTACTTTCATGAAAGGTTCGTACCCATCGTGATGTGATATGTCGGCTTGAACGGCCGCAATTGACGCCGTGGCGCCGTCTTCCAGTCAAACTCATGCAAGGGCTCGATGGTCGAAGTCTTTTCAGGAAACGTTGCTTTAACCTTGACAGGTTGGGAGTGTTGTTTGCGGCTGCGCGTCCATTGTTTCGCCTGAATTCTCAATTAGCTGTGAAGTTCATGATCTGGTCGAGGACTTACAATGGTGGTGACAACCCAGGCTGATGCTAAGATAGCGACCGGGAGTATGGCCAAGTTCACGAAAGGCCAGAGATAGCCATCGAATCTTTGACTGAAAGCCATCGTAAAGATAATAGTTGGAGGGACGCAATGATGAACAATATTTCAGGGCGTCTGGTGGTATTTTATCTCGCCTGACGCCTCGAGAACGAGTAATCTTGATCGCTGATCGTCGTTAATTGTACCATACTGTGTCGTTCTCCGCACGCCGATATCGCGTGGAGCGCCATCCTGATAGACCTTAGTCTACAGTCCTATCGGAACGGGTGTGTGGCACCCTTTTGGGAAAACACTATCATGAGACCCCTCTCTGCTCTCACATTATTGCCGGGATAAGGAAAAGCTCATTAACATTATCTACAAAAACCAGTCTATCTATCTGTTCAATGTATCATCTGGTATCATGTGTCGTATATGCAAGTCCGGTCCAACCGGGAAGGACCCAATGTCATACATCTTCGATATTTCTCTACAACTCCCACAACAGTTCTATGACCTCGTCTTTCATCTCTTCAATCTTCGGCGGCGGGTTCTTGGGGTCGCTTGTCTTCTCGTCCGGACCGGGAATGTCATCCTCGACACGGTGAACGTAGATCTGTCGAATGTTCTTCCCAATCACTTCTGTGTCGACCAGGCGATAACTCTTTTTTAGTCTGCGATCCATCTTGGCTCTCATAGGACTCAGACTCCAATCGAAGCCTTCGGCGCCCTCCCAGCTGCCTTCCATCTTGTTCAAGTCAACACTTTCTAACCCCGCTGAGTACTGGACAATACTGTAACCGTTGGTCAAAACAGTGTCTGAACCAAAGGCGAAGCGCTGAAGAAAACAACTGCCGCAAAATTCAGAGATCTTGACCATCTTATCAACGGGAGCCTGATGCCATGACTTCCAGTGATGAAGACTCATTGGAAGACGACCGGACTCATAGAAACCACTCATATCCCCACCCATATCCAACTGGTGGAGTCCCTTGACAACTGTAAGCTTTGTCTTGGTCTTGCTGTAGATACATTGTTTCAAAAGACCGTCACCTTGAGGTACATGGTCGACTTTGAGACACTCCTCAAGATGAGGATCTAGCTGGCGAAGGAGAGCAGGGCTCAGGAAAACTCCGGCTCCTCCGAAGGCCATGTAGCCGTGGTGCTTGACTGCATCGTAATTTTCCGATAGGCCGCCGATATAAGCCGGAACCTTGTGGTCATTTTTGGCAAGAATCTGGCTCATAGGGTAAAGCGAAGGAAAGAAGGTATCGTCGTCGACAATCGCTACCCATCGGGTTTTGGGTGTGACACGTTCGAGAAGATCACGTACAATGGCGAAATGCTGCTCGTTCGGTGTGATAGCCTTGTTCCATGGATCCTTGATACTCAATTCGACACCGCGCCGATGGAAATGTTCAGTAACCTCCTTGTACTTGTGCTCGTCGCCAGGGTCCGTGATGACGGCCAACAGTTGTGCATGTGTGTTACCGAGCCAGCTCTCAAATTGCGAAAGCGACTCGTTCAACCGATCGAGACTCGTCGCGACGCCAAACAAAAAGGCTGAGTAGTCCTCTTGCGGATATGGATGCGGTACCTTGATGGTGACAGATTCGCAATCCGGTTCGGTCCATCCTTCACAGGCCTGGTCAAGTTGAACGATTTGACCACTCTTTATCAACGCTTCAGGGTTCTGCGACACTGTTTGGCTGTCCATCTTCTTGTCGACGATAGGTCGAATGCATCGTTTCTGGTAGACGACGTCCCTCGTAAGGCCGTACGCCGAGCGTCGGAGATGGTCGATGGTGGGGGCACATGCTGGTGCAAGATCGAGTTCTGGTCGATCGGGCCTGGCGACTTCAAAGCTGAACGGTAATGTCAAGAATCCCTTGTAGTTGAGAAGGACAACCGTGGCAATGAAGAAGGCTAGAGCGGCAGTTCTTCGCCGGCCAGAGCGATTCCGAGAAACCATTCTGATGTGGCAGATATGGGTAGTTTATGTCGCAGGACTAAAGCGGTATGACGTCGCTGGTGGCATCAATGTCTCAACTTTTCGTGCAGTTCGGTTCGTCACAAACGGTTCGTTCGGTCGTTAGAGTCAGAGAGACTCGCGTTGATGTCGGATTGTAAGCGGCACAGTTCCAAAATACCCAAGAATAAGGAAGATGCTGGCCAACCGGATACTGTCGTAATCGAATGCAGCTAAGGAGTATGGACAAGGCTTGGCGCTGGGCAAAAGAAATGCAAGACGACGACGCTGTAGAGATGCGTATATGCTTGGAGGAAGTATACAAGTCTAATGATTTATGCTAGAAGCAATGGACAAGAATAAATAAAAATCGGCATATACTCTCAGAGCCGTAAAAGCGTGCAAAAGAATGACAAGCAAAGCAGATGCAAAAGATTGGGGAAAAGGATAGTGCAGATCAAACAATGGATGCAGAAATCTTGGAGATCGAGATGAATGGTTAGGGGTTCATTTACCCACTGTAAGTTAATCAAGTGGGGACCAACAGTGAACCGTTTCGGCACGAGCAAGGTGCTGTGCGTGACTCGCCAAACCTTGACAACATAATCTACTGTACTAGAAACAGAGGAGACCACTGATATTGATGCAACAAATAAAATACCTGGCCAAGCCAGCTAAGAAGGTGTCTCTTTTTGTCGAGTCCCGTTACTCTGCTCGGCAGTCGTACCGTAATGACAGGGGGCAAGTTTCTTTTTGTTGATGCAGGATGTTAAAGACGGAATGTGGCGTAGAGAATACCAGCCACACTTCCACCGCCCCTCCACACTCAGAATCCATACTGCCATCCCACTTCATTTTGAGCCCCTCCAAAACTGAGCTGGTAACTTGGTCTCACTCACGCTCATTCAACCCATTTCAGTTAGTTGGACAGGACAAGCGGCGCAAAGACTGGCACTCAATGAATCGTCAACAGCGCCCCAACCTCAAAAACGGCGTCGACCTTCAGCTCCAGTCTGCCTTCAATGATGGCAACTGGGCCGTCGTGATTCGTCTCGCAGAGAAGCGGGCTCGGACGTTCAACGATCAGTACTATGAGGTGCGCTCTTCTGAAATTTGTTGTGTTCGTGTCACGTCACATGTAGACTGATTTAGTTTAATAGATTGTCAAAATCTGTGCTGAAAGCCAACTCGATGATCCCAGTTCCAAGTTCGCTGCCATAACTGCCATCGACAAGTTCGTCAGGGAGGAAACTATTGTCAGGGATGTCGATGCTTTGGATCTTCTAGAGTGGGCCGCCCAGGGACTCAATGATGAGGGAGAGTTTCCCAAGACTCTTGGGCCGTTGAGGGCACGCCTTGTCAAAGCTGCGCCAAAGGATAAGATCGGTGCCAGCCGATGTTTGGAGTCGTGCCTATTGCATTGGGATCTTGTTAGTGCGCAGCAGGTATGAGATGCTCCATCACCAAGTGCGACACCAATTGACCTCTTTCAAGATTGCAGCGATACTGGACAGATCATTTCCTCAGGACCGGACATTCATGTTTTGGAACATCGTCATCACACACTTGTTAGCTGTCCGTGTTATGTCATTCTATCCCTAACGCAACTAACTTGCGACAGACGAGCCCTCAAGCACCACCCGAAAAGAAGAAGCTATACGGAATGCTCGCTCTAAAGCAGATCCAGCGTGCTGTGCAATTGGCTGAACAGGTATTTCCATTCCGTGCATCTATTGGCATAACGCTTACTGTACCAGGACGCTGCTGCAGAGGGTGGCGATGCCAAACCGCAACCTCGAAGCATCCAGACAGAAGAAGAGACCCTACTGTTCTACGACGTCACCGAAAAGCACGGCTCGAAAGATGACTTTGCAAAGGTTATTTCCAGTCCTATCTTCAATCCTCTTGCACAGTTCCGAAAGGGCAGAAAAGAGTTCTTATTAAGGACGATTCCGCGATACCAGCAACAACAAGACTTTGAAGCTATCTTCCAACTTTGCAATGATTGTTTGTCCGTTGAAGATGAGAATGGCCAACCGAGTTTGTTGGCGGCCGACTGGAGAGTCTGGCGATATTTTATCGACGCTGCTGCTCAAATAAAGACAGTCAAGCTGGAGTACGTCTCGTACCCCTTCAATTTAATACTGAGCCTGAACTAATAACAATAGTGTCGAGGAGACTGTTCAGAAGCTGCTTCTCAAGTTCATCAAGTCACCGGATCTGCGACCCATTTACAAGCGCATTATCCTCCTGGCGCGCCTTTCTGCAGCCTTCAACCTCACATCAAATGATGAAGACGACCTTGACGAGAACAAACCTGCGTCTTTTCGACTTAAAGAGTTGATCAACTACATCAATGATCAAGGAATCAACGCTGCTTGCTTCGATGACATCAAATCTTTTGCCGAGAAACTCACGCCCTCTGCACTAAAGTACCTTGCCTACGATTTCACATCTAAATTGGCTGAAGAGACAGAGGACGAGATCAAATCGGCAAGGATACGGAATCTGTCGCTGAAGCTGCAATACTTTGCTGCTACATGTCCCTCCATGTATAGCACTGTACCTGGCGAGAAGCCAATGCGTAAATGCATTGTTTCTGGTACCTTGGTTGACGCCAGCTCGTCCGGCCCTGCTTTCGCCGCCGTCGCTGAAACTGCGCTTAACGCCTACAATTCTTTGGCTGATTCGACTGCGAAGAACCCGTCTGTAGAGGCAGAAATCAGACCTGAGTTGGCTGTTATTGTTGCCCTCTGCTATGTTCAGGTCGCATTCCCTCCTTCAACCGACATCTCCAACTCGCCCACGTCCTACGCCCCTCTTCTTCAAGCCTTATTGTTACTCGAACATCAGCTCTATTTAACCCCGAAACATAGCATAATTTCCCTTCTGCTTGTTCAACTTCACCTTCGCGTTGGTTCATCGCCTCGGGCCCGAGAGATCTGGGATACGCTAGGGGTTAAGCGCACTATCATGGATTCTCTGGCGCCCATCTTCTACGATCGACTTTCTACTATTTCGCCCGCTCTCATCTCACCATCAGACGAAACGGGCTGGGAGCTCCTGGAGCTCCTGAGTTCCCATTTCAATGTATCGTTGAAGCTGAGAATGCCTCGGCGGTTGATTGACGCATTTGAGTCAGGAAGCTACAGCAGCGTGATCGATATTCCTGAATACATGGAAGATTTACGCTGGAGTTGCACGCGCGTAATGAGTCTGGTTGAAGAGACCAGGACTGACAGGATTATGGGAGAGCACTTTTCAGAAGTCTTTACTGATCCCCGATTCAGTAAGTTTTAGTGGCCATGACTCCTTGCGATTGCTAACGAGCGGTAGCCGAAGTCACCGACGACAAGAAACTGGTTGAGACCATCGATTACGGATCGTTCCCTTCATGGGATTGTAGCTCTCAGCCACCCATCTATTCTCGTCTACGGATTGGACCCACGTCAACGGTAGGTTATCCGTGATGTCTTGTGAAACGGAGCTGACAACAATAGAATCGCCGCGCTCACCTGTCGTTGCTCTCCGAGGCCTTCCATGAGATCTTGAGCTACAAACCTCCACCCATTTACAAGGCTTCTGCCGCTGCCGCCGCTCCTGATCAAATTTTCGTACTCGAATCTCTCAGCCAGCTGAGCAACTCCTTCACCAAGTTCTCGAGCGGCCCCAGCACCGATTTCACTCCTCAAGAGGCAACTTATTTTGAAGTGATCAGCCTGCTCAGCACTCTGATACCATTTACCACTGGCATCAACAGAGCCAACCCTGTGCCTGAAGAGTTTGCTCAGATCGTCGATACGTTGAAGATCGCCTTAGATACGCTCAAACTTGAGCTCGTTCCCCTTACAACTGCCAGGGAGCAGATCGAGACTCTCAGTACCTTCCATTACCTCACAATTATTCGCGACACCGCGGCGGCGACCAAAGATGCCGCACAGTGGATAATCACATTCAACGATCGCGAAAAGGAGCGCGACCGCTCTGGTAAGAGCAACTTGCCTAAGGAGGTCATGTCGCAGATTAAAGAGTTAGTCGCTGTGTCTGAGACGGCACTTAAGGAGGGCAAGGATACCGTGGCAAAGCTAAAAGAGCAAGTCTATGGAAGAGACTTCGAACCCGCAGTCAAGAGGTGGATTTTCGATGGGGCTGAAAATATTCTGGAGATTGTGGGAGAGGGGGCAACTAAAAGGCTCATCAAGAGCTGGGAGGCAAATGTTAAAGGATGGCTTCAAGTGAAATGGAGTTAACATCCTCAGTCCTCGATTTACTGTTTATAGGCATGTGCTAATACAAGACATGGGTAGCTGTAGCACTTTGTTGAAGATTTAGACAGTGTTTGTCAGTACCCTATATTGTCTGAGCCAGAGATATTGCTTGCGCTATTGTACATTATCTCCGATCTCAAAGAGGCAGATGTAACCCAATTGACAAATGGAGATAGCTCATTAACTTTGCGTATCAGTGAAACAAGACTGTTAAGTTGTTGAAAAAGCAGGAATTGTAAATATGACAAGGCAGCTTCTCGTTTTGAACCAGTGATATTCTGAAGAGAAGCACCTCACCGCCTTATGATGTCTACTAGAGTCATTCCATCGTGTGTGCTGCTTTGATGTCTTGAGGCACCAAGCCAGTGAATCACATCCAGGCAGAAGTTACTAGATTCGTACTTCGGGACGGTGATCTCATTGCTTAACTATAGCACCGTCCCAGCACCTCCACCAAATACATCGTCACAATCATGAACTAGCCCATTCAATCTGAGTTGGTAGGGTGAACAGTATGAGTCATGTAATACTGAGGCTCTGTAGGCTAGTGACTTCAATAAAGAGACGGACCGAAGGAATGTCGCACAGGAAACCGGCCTCACCGAGTATCTGCGCAACCCAAGTACTTGTCATCATCAAGTATGACCGGGGTCACTCAGTCATGCGATATGCTCACTCCAAAATGGCCGAGGGTGATCATATGGCACTATAATCCACTCGCGGAATGCAGTACAAACAGGGGCTATACTTCCTCAACCTTGAACTGTACAACTCATGTATGAGTCTCAGTTTGTACTTGGTGGGAAGAGCATGTTCCGTTTTGCGGCTCTGCATTGACTTTCTATTTGCCGATAGTTCTATAAGTCGGTGCTGAGCTCCATCTCTTGGCTCGAATCAGTAACTGCTTACAAGAAACTTAATCGAGGGCTCCCTGTCTTCTTGGCGGGATCGACAGCAAAGATTCTTCACTCGTCATTGTCGAGAAATGGTATCTCAAAAAGCGGCCGAGCCACTTGAGATGACTGACCGACCGTTTCCTTTCACCACTATTGCGACGGAAGAAGCGCAAGGTTGTGTGTCCCCAAGCAGTGCCTCATTGGGCACCCCAAAGCATGAGGATACTCGGATGAACACTCAATCAGTCACCGACGAGCTCTTGACATCAAATACGATACGGCCGTGAGTGACGATTCACACCAAGCTCCCATTCAAGAAACATGTCTTGTATTCACTCGTTACAGTCATCGCCATCGGTATCACCTGCTTGATGTCCGTTTGCTGGCTAATCGCATACATCCAGACAAGGTCAAAGAACGAACGTCTGTACATTACAGCTGAAATAGTTGGGGGCAGATTCTCATCGACAGCAGCCAAGCTGATCGACGCCACCTTCTCCATGCTCGTAGCGCCGGCTATCGTTGCAATCACAAATTGGCACACGTTCAAGCTCGCTCGTCTTTCCGCCGTCAACGAACATCGTGGACGAAATTCGGCAGTCAGCATGAAGGTTCTTGTCGAGGTCGCCAATACTGATTGGGGTTCGTTTAGTCCACTCAAGTTCTGGACTTTTTCTCGTTCAAAAAGACCTCGTGTTATATGCCTAGGGACCATTGCTGTTCTTTCAGCTCTGAGCTTCGCTTTGCTAAGCAACGTCGTCGCATATCAAGCCGGAATGATGCTCGAGTATTTGTAGGACACGTACTCGCTGCTCCCTCTGGATACACATGAGGCATCACTGTACAGTCGGGCGCTGCTGCCAAAGGTTTCGGAAACTCTTCAAGACAAGCTCGATAGCCTACAGCCCTCGGTGCTTGAGTCGGCCGCCGATGGACTGCTTAGAGTCAATGTGTCAGCCCGGTCGCAAACCCGACTACCTCAGGATGTCAAGAAGCTCTTTGACGCGCCAGCTTATCGGCTCAAAATGTCCTGCACCAATTCCACTCCTCGCTCGGTGGTGATCGAGCGACCGCATGATCAAAATCCGCATATCAAAATCACATTTGAAGACACAACATCAACGCTTGAACCAGAGACGACCAAATATCAAGCACTCTTTGGTAGGAACGAATCCATCCTCCCTGAGAAATCTCTACACGATGCCAATGTCATATATCCGGGCATCAGATATCCACTGGTCGCTTTCAACCAGACTGCCATGTGGATCGGTAGCATCAATGCCAAACAAAGCTCAGGCATCAGTCTCAACGATGGAAGTTATCACTTGGTACTATCGGGAATGAATTGCCATTTCGCCAAGTCGAATGCACGCGCAGACATAAAGGTGAATGGCAGTCATTGGAGAATCATCAAAGACACCCTGTTCGACGAACAGCATGATCCCCGACCGGACGAACCGATGTCACGTCTGTTGTCTGCGCTGGAAATATTCGATAAAGGAGGTATTGGGAATGCTCCAGGGCTAGGTGGGCACTTGCTACGCGCTGCGCTCAATATGACGAGCGAAGGAGATCAGCCTTATTGGAAACTCCAAAGTCTTTTCGAGGCTCTCCTATGGTTTGAGATGGAGATTCGACATGTTCTTTTGGACGACAACCATTCTGGAAAGACGGGATGGTACCAAATCCAATGCGATACCGATAGATACGCCATGACCTTTATCCCATGGATACTTCTTACTGGTCTCGTAGCGCTGGGGGTCGCACGTGCAATAACAGTCGGACTTTCAATCGACTCCTGGGGAGTATACTCTCTGCGAGTCGGACGAATGTTAGACTCGATTCGATTGACAGCTGACGTCGGAGTAGCCTTGGACAAGCAGGGTTTTGAGGAGTGTTGGACCTGGCACGGCTCGAGGCTAAACAAGTGCGCTGACGAGGCGAGGTTCTGATATGAGGCAGACACGCGGTTGAACAGTGAAACCGGGCTATATTCTATAGGCATCGGTCTCCGACAAATCTCGCGGCTGCACGAATGATGCACGGGTGTGGCAGGGGATGCAGCTAGTGACGTCGGGTCGCCGTAGATGCTTCACAAATGTTGCCAAAAAGGTAAGTACTGCGTTGAGCATTGCCTCAATCGTTATGTTGTATTTGTCTCATAACGTCTTGGCTTCCTTCTCTGACCGATGACAACGGCTAATCATTTTCTCCTAGCCAGCGAAGATGGTCGTCCATTTGACCGCCGGTGACACGTCCTGATGACTTAGCACATGGACGCCTGAGAACAATGTGGATGATCCAATTATGGGTGTGACGGTATATAATTGGGAGATGTATTTGCGTCTCTGCAGTGACTGTGTTTCCTCGAGTGACTAGAGGCGGTGAAGGTTCATCTTGGGGATTGTCTAAGCAATGGCGTCTTGCCTTGACTAACATATGACGATCCTGTCGTGTAATTCGGTGCTCAAGTTGGTTGAGGTGGACTGTTTTATTGTTAGAATACATGCGCTGGTGGTAGACCAGGCTCATTGACGTCAAAGAACCCAAACTCTTGAACACCATGGCTTTATATAGTACAAGTTCGTCAAGTTCCCTTCCTTATGTTACAATACCTTCACGATCGGTACCTCCCACGGCTGGACCATGTTCAGGTACTTCACCATGTCGATGCAGGTCGTTGGAATGGGAACAAGGTCATTTAAAACCAACCACGTCCCTCTCTTCTTCGCTTCTCGGTCTGCAGATACAGATTAGTCTTGTGGAATCGCAATATGGCGTCCGTTGACCATTCCACATACCCACTCTTGCTTGCAGTCGCGGTAGGCCCTAAGAAAACGTCAACCTGCCGTCTCAATTGCTTCGTCCTGAGTAACGCACTGGAAGTACTCTCCACACATGTTCTTATCGCCTCCATTCCTGAACAAGCATCTGTAACTTCTTTGCGCAGCCTCTTGGCAAGGATCGTAGAACTCGCTCTTGGATTTCCTGTCACAAAACCATGCGTCATCAGTATTGCGCTCGTCGCGGGGCAGGGAGGTCGGGTTCACTTACGTTTCGAACTTTCGGCGCTTGTCGTCAGACCAAGCTTGGTTGTCGACTTCTTTCGCCTTTGGGGGCTCGGCAGTATCGGCGGTATCTCTTGGCGTGGAGGAGGACATTGTCGGTTGCGTTCGGGGATGATGCGACCAAGTCTTGTTGAATGAAATGCGAATTTGGTTTGGGGAACTTGATCGGGTAGAGTTGGGGCGGGGCCGATCGGCTCCTCAAGTGGGGGAATGATCAATGGCCGCAGCCAAGAACGGTAAGTAGGTGAAGAAGAGTCTCGTGTAAGCCTATCTCAGCGAGAATAGCGGCACATTTTGAGAATTTCTCAATCTGTCTACTGTATTTACTTCTAATTCTTTGTCCGATAAGAATTGGAAGTAGTAGTATCCGGGTTGGGGTTGGATGGAATATAGTGTCATGTATCTTGTATTCATGCAATGCTCACCCTAGAGTGACATGATGTGCATTTATTTTTTTATTTTATTTTATTTTAACGCTTCAGTACAAGGAGAAGACTCCTAGTCAAATGAATAGTCATCTTATGAGTATAGTACATGATTATGGTATTTGATCTTGTTTCTCCTCTCTGTTTCTTTTCCTTTCTGCAAATTGTCAGATGGCGAACGTATGGTTGCCCAAGGTTTGCGTCATCACTCATCAATCGTTCACCAACGTGATCAAACGTCAAACTTGTCACCGAAAAGCTTCACCGACCAGACACACAAATATCGCCCACAGGCAATTTACAGCATTAATTTAGATTGAGTAGTCGAGCTTACCAAAAGCCATCGCTATCCCACGCTTTCCTAGCACCTCTCGTACTCTCTAACAGTCCGTCCCTCGCTCTTTGTAACTTTCTTGTCGTCTCCTGACTACAACACAAACCGACGTCGAACTCTTTTAAATCCGCATCGCCCATGGTGGTCAGCGCAGCCAAACCAAGATATGAGTGATACATATCTGGTGGCCCTCCGACAGCCTTGGAAAATCCACCAATTCGATGTTGCGTAATGTCCAAGAGATACCGCCGCGATGGAAGCACATCTACAATCGAATCGTTACCAAGCATCTGTATCTTGCGTCAGTGACTCGTATTCAATGAATCGCGAAAGACTTAC
Source organism: Fusarium aywerte (assembly GCA_013186375.1). Classification (NCBI taxonomy): domain Eukaryota; kingdom Fungi; phylum Ascomycota; class Sordariomycetes; order Hypocreales; family Nectriaceae; genus Fusarium; species Fusarium aywerte. Next base: position 12,167 of record JABCQV010000455.1, on the reverse strand, counting down.
CGCAAGTGTACCCCCAACCCACCAGCAGTAGCACGTATCGGCCTTCTTGTTCCATCGTCCATTGAAGCCGATGTGGCCATAGTCAGCCTTGCCAACCTTTGACTCTATAAAGTTTTCCTCTACTTCATCATCTTCTTCTTCCCGAGGAAGATACAGGAACGGGCGAGATGCGAGAAATTGAATGAGACCTTCGCGGTTGGGAATGCCCTCCTCCAGTGCCTTTTCAGCAGGATGGGCCGATGTAGAGTCCAGTGGCCTGTCTAATAAGGAAAGTGCACCAATTGCACAGTATGCGTATCCAGCTAGAGATGTGAGCCAAGATCAGCAGAGTTTTTTTGTTGTTTTTTTGTTGTGATTTCATACCATGAGATTCGAGTTGTGAAGACTGGGCCACTCCGCCATCATAAGTCTGATTGAGTCAGTGAGAGAGCACTCCCGAGCGCGATTGACTTACCTGACCCCTTCTGATGTGAGCAATCATTTTATCAACATCCAAATCTTCCACCCACCCTTGATCGCCCTCTTTCACATCGCCCCGCAACATCCACCGAATGCAACTTGCAAGGTAGCTGTGTCGCATGTCTCTCCCGCCCACAACCTCCCCATCCCAAAAGTTTTGCCCAAAACTTCCATCTTTTCTCTGAAGTCTGTTCAACCACTTCAACAATCTTACCCTGTCCACGCCCTTGAAGGCCGACCTTGCCTCGTCTTCATCCTCAGCTGCCAGACCCAGCAATACGAGCGCAAAGAAAGTGGCTGCGATGTTTGCAGTGCCCTTGTAAGCCTCCTGACCTGGCAGGGCGTGCGTCGAACTTCCACAAAAACCGCCTTCTGGATGCTGCAAGCTGAGAACCCAGCGGCGGATTGCGGTGCGATCAGATGAAGTAAATGGAACAGAAAGAAGGTCTAATGCTGAGATGATGAAACATGCGAATGTGAGTCGGGTCGAGTCGTATGCCGTGTAAGGCGACGGCAGATACGTCTTGTGGCAGCGCTGCCAATATTTGATGTGCTGTTGCTTATCTAGCGATGGATTGCCTAGATCCGACATGGCAAGTAGCTGTAGTGTTGATCCAGAGAAAGTGTAAGGTTGAGAGAAGAACAATTGACGGAACTACTCAGATCGCATGGCTCGACTGGGGTAAGATCCGCAATCTCAAAGTCCTGCAGTAAGCTCACCCACAGCTCCAAGAACCGAAGAAGCCAAGCATGCCAGCCACAAAGCACTGCCACATTGTCCTGCAGCGCCACAAAGGATGCCGATGATCCGATTCGCTATCGGCGTGAAGCAGCCCGATACTGTAAGAGGAAGGACCCCACCACCATCATTGACACAGCAGGTGACGCAACGTGTAACTAGCTCGAGCCCCCTGGCGGCTTTTGCTCGTCGTTTTTCACGAAAGAGGGTTCGTTCGACGATAACTTACCAAGTGTCCAGAACACGCTCGCTCTCTTTCTCCACTCCCCTTTACACTCATTTACCTGTACAGACTCCTGTATCTCAAGGGCCTCGCTTTCGATTTGTTCGTCTTCTCCAGATCCTCGACTACTGGCTACGGTTCCATTTGGGACACATGTAACGAACATCCTGGCGACACCGAACGAGATCGAGAGTCTTCTACTTGAGTAGACACCGAACCATAACCATGGCGCTCATATCCGCCAAGACCATCATTACTTCCGTGTCGCTATTTCACCTTACGCTTGCATATTTCTTCCTCACAAACCCAAGCTCCATCAATGAGCAGGCACTTGTGTTCATGATGGGTGACAGCATGGGAATGGTAAGTCCTTGTCGTACGCTGGTCGACCTTCGACTCTGGATTGCAAGTCTGTTCAAGCTAACGCGGCGTTTCGACAGCCCCTGGCCAGAGGTTTCGAGTTGCAAAGCTCTCCTCTCGCCTTTCTCGCTGTTCTCCTCATTTTTATTGGCTTCAGCGATCTGGTTTCTCTCTCCATGCCTGATGAGGTCTGCCTAGTCTTTCACTGGGGCACACAAGGTAAAGCATTCCTCTGAACTACTTTCCGAATTCATGACAGCTAACAGCGACGCCAACAGCACCGATTCGATCGTTCCTCTCCCTCGCTTTCGTCGCGTACATCTTCCTGTTCGGTCCATCGTCTCCCATATACGACAAGTCCTCCCGCGGTCCACTGACCCACCCAAACGCACATAACCCGTCGTATCGTCCTGCTGGCTGGGGCGGAGATATGCTCAAGAACCGGTTGTTCTTTACATTTATCTTTATCGAAACGATGACATGGTTCTGGATCTGGGTCACCCTGCGCGAAGAGAGAGACGCGATTTTGAGCAAGAAGTCCCGAAGAAGAAGCCACTCCCATTCCATGTAGAAAATTGGCTGGCACAGGTTGGGAGCATCATGAGCGTTGGAATAGAGGACAGTTGTCATTTTTTACCTTTTTCTTTTTTTTGGAAGCGACATCGCATGACTCTTCACGAGTGGAGTTAAATGTCAAGTCAAAATTGTTTACTGCCATGCTCGTCGTGAACACACAAATGGGTTTCAATGCCTGATCCAGATTTATGAAATGTGTTCAGGCGACGCGCCGCCAGGCTCATTCAGGATCGGTCAACATCCCATTTTGGACTGCCACCACATCTGTTTCGAGATAGTTACCAATACAAAATAATAGTCTGTTTAGCTCTATCGTTCCATAATCGTATATAACAAAAAGAGGTATCCATAAAGGGCTGTGACTCCATCGCCCGATGGGTGGTCGCAAAGCTTGAGAATCGTACAAAGAGTATGCAAAGTCAACAACACAAACAGCGCGGGCGCCGGCAAGCTTTTATGACCCCCATGATAAAGAAAATCCGCTTCCATCGTTTAGATAATAATACTAGGATCCTTCGTCAAGTCGTTGAAGCACTTTTGAACGGTACGGCCACGCACAACTTCTATGAGTTTGCAGGAGCCTTCTCAGCAGCTATAGTCGACGCTTGACTTTCTGACTGTTTCGCGATGATGGTGGGCGCAGGTTCCAACTCGGGCTGAGGCTCGTTTTCTTCAAAGATCTGCTCCTCGATTTTTTCGCCGGGGCCACCTATGACCGGGCTGAAAACATCAACTTCTTCCACGTCATCGTCCACCTCGGAACCTTCATCCTCCTCTTGAATAGTGATCTCTCCAGATCGGCGTCCCAGGCCAGAGGCGCTAGCGCTGCGGGAATGCGACCCAGATCCACTGTTGCGCTGGCCTTGGGAAGGCCCACCGAAATTGTTGAGAGTTGGGCCCTTGAACAAGCTCCGCTTCCGTTTCGCAAACATGATGCCCGATGCAAAAGGATTGGGTGATCCCGGAGCTTGTGGTGGACCCTCTGATGGCATGCCTTCATTGAACATACTCAAGGTTGGTGGAGTGGCCCGAACGAGGCGGATATTTGATGGGAATGAGACAGAAGTAGGCGTTGCTGGAAGAACCTTTACCGAATGATGAGGCGAGTGACCACGCTGCAGCGGTGTCTTCGACATCGACGTAGAAAACGAAGCAGCCGAGCTTGTTGAAGACGCTTTCGAGTGGGTGTGATGATGGTGATGAATTGATCGTACAGATGACACAGAAGAGGACGTCGACTTTCGGCCTCGCAGTCCAGCTGACGACCGCCGAACATTCGATCTCGGTGTGAGAGGCGAAGGAGACAATGAGTGTCTTTTGTACGACGTAGCGAGGCGAGGGGGTGGGATTGTCGGCGACGCTAGACTTCCCGAAGCCGTTCTCTGGGCGCTGGCTCCAGCCGTCTTTTGACCGTTAGCCACAACACCCTTGGGTAACGAGGCGGTCGGTTGGGTCCCAGGCGAGGATGCGGCAGGATATTTGCTAGTCTGTGGTCGTGAGCTTCCGTCTTTACTGCTAACTGTGCTTCCCTCCTTCTTGTGGAGGTCGGGGGTGCTCTGACTCGTTCGCCTGGCATGGCCACGTCTTCTCCTTGTTGCACTCTCGACGAGCCAATGCGTCATGTTCTTCCAGTGAGAAATAAGTGGCTGGCTTGGCCTCCTTCGTGGCCTCTCATGACCGTTCTGTTGTTGATGGTGGTGCTCGTCGCTGGTATTCGAAGCAAGGGCGTCCGAGGTAGTGACCAGGTGAAGAGTAGAGCCCCGAGACCGAGCACTGCGTATCATGCCCTCCTTAGGGGGCGGTATAGGCCTGCGCTGGCGAGACGTTGAAACAGATCGTATCGAATCCTTGTCGATGGGTGGTGGAGGCTGGTCACTGTCCACGTTAAATCCTCCTGAGTCCCTAATTTCTGGAAGCTGTGGAAGATCAGACACGATGTAGTCGACGTAATGTGCACTTCTTCTCTCGCTTCTGCCCCTGTTTCGAGAATTCGACTTTTCCAACCTTAGGTGCCGTCCCATACCATGAGCCTCATCCACTTCGTGTAATGTTGGGGCCATCCTCTCTAGACGGCTCGACGCGGCGGATAATCGTCGTGTGCTGCGGCTGTCAGCCTCCCTATCCCTCCGTTTCTTCTCTCTGCGTTGCATCTTTCGTTGCTCTTTTTCCAACAACAAAGCCCACCAGCCAGCTAGAGCGTCGCACTTCTGTGCGAGTACGCTTTCTATGACACCGTCGATATTGACACCAGCACTTCGCATTCGCTGCAGGCAATCTTTTTCCAAAGGCGTGGAGAAAGGTGGCGCTTGCTGAATATCGAGAATGGCCCTTTGGGTAGGAGCATGCTCAGCCAGGAATGAGTTGGAGAGAATCTCGGGCAGACCTGGGCGCAAAAGCGGCCGTTTCGACAATAATGCCTTGATCAAAGGAATCGCATCGGGGGGCATATGCTCAGGAAATTTGGGTTCCTCGCTCAAGATCTTGGTCCGGGTCACGTTGTCATCGTCATCGTCGAAAGGAAGCTCGCCGCACAAGAGCGCGTAGAGAATAACGCCCAAACTCCAAACATCAACCTTCTCGCCTGCGTATTTTTCACCCTTCAGCATTTCGGGTGCTGAATAGCAAATGGTCCCACAGAATGTCTGCAAGTGGTTGGTTCTGCCCTCGTATTCTCTCGTGAAGCCAAAATCGACCAGTTTGACATTTTCGTGCTTGTCGAAAAGGATATTCTCCAACTTGAGATCGCGGTGGACGCAGGATTGGTTGTGAACGTAGCTGACAGCACCGACAAGCTGTGTAAAGATCTTTTGAACTTTCTCAACAGGGAGAGGACCGTGCTCGAGGAGATGGTTGTAGAGTTCATCACCTGGAAGTGTTAGTTCGGGGAATTGCAGAAAAGGTATGGGAGTAGCCACCTGAACAATACTCGAGTACCATCCAGACCATGTTCTCGGTCACAATGACCTCGTACAACCTTGCAATATGCGGATGTATGAACTGCCGGTGGTGGTGGATCTCGCGCGCGAGATTAGAGTCCCCTTTGTTGGCGGACTTGAGGACCACCTGCTCGAGGTTAGCGACTGACATGAATGCTGCGATTTTGCTGGGGTCAATGCGGACCTTGGAGCCATTGGTGAGCTTGTGTGATGCGAGGTACACTTTGCCGAAAGATCCTTTTCCAATCAGTCGCCCGAGAGCGTAGTTACCGACAGATTTCAGTTCGTGGCTCGCAAATTCGCTGGGTATGATATGTTAGCCAAATTATCGTGACAAGGGGCGCGGATCGTACTCGAGAAGCTCCTGATACGAGCGGGCAAGCTGCCTAATGTCAGAACCATGTCCCACTAGCCGATTCTGAAAACTGCGTCAAATGAGGTTGACAGCAGACGCACCTTTGCCTTGCGCACAAGCTCAGCTTGTCCCTTTAAGGCTTGCATCCCTCCGCGCCGGATTCCGCCAAAGCGCGCCGCGGGGAGGGAGACGGATTATCGGGTTGTGTCTGCTCAGTGACGAGGAAGGGACGATCGGTTCGCGTCGAATAACGGCGAAGAGGCGGCGGGAATGTGTCGGGTGATGGTGGCGTATTAATTTTAGAAATGCAGCTGTACATGCAGAATTGGCCGAGGTGCGTATTAAATATGGTAAGGACAGACTCGCGACAGGATATGAAGGTTGAGTTTCAACAGTTTGTCATCAAGTACAAAGTATTATTGAGCTCGCTGCGTTCAATGCGGCCGTGATGAATGTTTCGTTTCGTTTCGTCCGCTGCTGGGTCATTTGGTTGCGGTCAGACTCGAGTCTGGCGGACAACCGAGGAGCGGTTCGTGAGGTATCGGAGAAAGCACGGCGGAGATGGAGGGAACTTGCAAGGCGCAGTCGAGGGAATGACACGAAAGATAAAAATAAGAAGCAGAAAAGAAATGGAAGGGAGTACTCTTGAAGATAGACAAGGTAAGGTGAGGTGAGGCGGCAACTGTTGGTTGTACGGAGGAAGTATTAAAGGTTTGGGGTAATTATTTTGGAGCTGGAGATTGGATCCATCCATCCAAACGTTGGTTGGTTGGTGGATATCCACTTCAGCACAGCTGTACAGCACAGGGGTCAGGTACATGTGACACCAGTGATGCATTACTGGTGAGGGAAGTAACTTGGAGAAAACAGCACATTTAACGACGGCCATCATCTTTTATCACGATATGCACACAACTCTTTTCCATGCCCAAATACCTTTGCGGATATTCTCCAATGGCAGTACCGGCGATTCTGACACAGTATATTCAGCCATTCTTTCTTCAATGGCAGAATTATAAGCACGGCTTGGGCGCAGCACAGGGTGTCGATTCGTCTGATGATGTGATTTGAGTCCATTTAATTACAACAGACAGGGGCGTCTCAAGGTTTAGATCTATGGTGTTTTCACACTCCAAGCTCTCCGTTCCATTGACGACGATTGTTTGCATTGTCATTGAAGTCGATTGTTCAATCTGACTGCTCACCAGGAATAATTGCGTTTGTCTTTTTCTTTTTCTTCTTCTTCTTCTTCTTCTTCTTCTTCTTCTTCTTCTTCTTCTTCTTCTTCTTCTTCTTCTTCTTTTGTCTTCAGACTCCTCTTGACAGAACCGATGCAAAGTGTTTCGCTGATGTTATGTCCTAGGACAACTGATTCATCTCCGTCACTAGTAAAAACGTTCTTCCTGCTCATTTAGTTCCTCGTCCATCACTCCATCAATTGTTCATCAGATACATATTCTTCCTTTATTATCTCCCGGACTTTATACGTGAACAAGCACCCCAGGTCTGCATACCAGGATCATGCTATTGACAGTGACGTCTCGCATGCGGCTCGGTGAAACTAACCCTCTCATCGTTAGCAATCAATCAATCCTATGCTCCGTTAGCACCCATCCGTAACAAGACATGATCAAAGACCCGGCTATCTCTTGAATTAACCCGATGGGTCTGGTCAGCCTGGAAGACTAATCCACAAAGAACATAGCGTCGTCGGCTTCAATTGAGCCTTGTTCTCCAAGCCAGGCGATATCCTGACAACAGTTGTTGGGAAGTATAGATCACATGTCTTTCTGACATCACAGCCGCCGTAACTATGTACAAGGACCAGCAGAGATGACTTTGACAATATCTGCCCAGCAGTCACATACCTATGTTAAGACGCCGTGAGGAGACGTGTCATCTCATATTACCCAAGAATCTCATCACATTTGCAATGCTAGAATAACGCCGATATCTGCTGGATAGATCGTCGGCGAGACGACTCTTTATTGAATGACTTGATAGAACTCAAAAATTGGACTGGTATGCATTTGATCAAAGTCATTTGGTGACGAGAGCTGTCAACTCAACTACCAATAGCCACTGGTGGACTGTTCCGATAGAGTTTCCTTTTTTTGGCAGCGACCGATTTCGGCAAGCTTGGTCTGCAAGTACGGGTGCCTGCGTAAGTAGCGCCGGAGTTTCTCAATTAAGGTTCTTTGAAGCTATCGAGATCAGCTTGGATTGAGTCTAGTCCTCTTATGACCCCCCTCCTCTGGAATGTGATCTTTGCAGAAAAGAGTGGCCCCGAAGCCACACCCACGAACGAGCTACACCATGCAAGGTATAGCATCCCATGTGGTTTTGATGTCCCTCCAGATCGAGGCTTGTTAGCACCCACAATGAGTTGACCCGATTGCTTGCTACTTGTAAAGCTGACGCAAGGAACTACCGGTTATCAGACTTGGTTCCTTGCTGAACCTGCGCCCGAGAACTGTATTTGAGAAGCTTACGCCCCGGCTGGCTGAAAATATGTCTTCTCACCGTTTGAGCTTTGTTGTCCAACGGTTGGTAGACAAGAGCCCGTCAATTATTATTCCTTGTTCCCCCTTCTTGTCATTTCTTTCAATATGTTCAATCACACGAAGAGATTCCTCGGCCTCTTGGCTCTCGCTGCTTGGGCCGACGCATTCTGGAGAATGTCCTGCAGTATTATCCAGACTGGACGAATTGACCCAATTATTGCACCGGGGACATTCTCAGCACATGTTCACAAATTGTCCGGTGCCAGCAATATCAACACAAACTCCACATTCGAAAGTCTACAAGCCTCGAGATGTACTTCTTGCGAGATACAGGATGACAAGTCGGCTTACTGGACACCGCAATTGTTCTACCAACATGCAAATGGCAGCTTCCAGATGGTGCCAAATGGCGGTACTGTCATTTACTATCTTGGGCGCGGTGAGAACAGGTCAAACATCGAGCCATTCCCTCCAGGCTTTAAAATGTTATCTGGAGACAACTTTGTTCGATCTTATGACTCCAAGACAAAGACATATGGCACCTCTCAGTTTAAAGGTCGCCCAGTGGCAGACAGAGTTAGCTTTGCGTGTCTGGATAGCTCTGGGCCTTCAAAGGAACACAACTACATGTGGAAAACGGACTGCGACAATGGTATGAGAGCTCAGGTTCATTTTCAGTCGTGTTGGAATGGCAAGGACTACCAGTCTGATCAGAGCCATGTCGCCTACATGTCCCAGATAGATAATGGCATTTGTCCCCCGAGTCATCCTCGTCAACTTCCTCACCTATTCTTCGAGGTCATATATGGTGTTAATGATATCGACAAGAGCAAAGGAGGAAGATTCGTTTTTGCAAACGGCGACACAACCGGCTATGCGTTTCACGGCGACTTTCTCAATGGTTGGAATCAGACTGTGCTTGCAACTGCCATTGACAAGTGCATCAACAATGACAGCCTTAACGGTGTCATAGCCCAATGCCCCGTGCTAGCTGCTTCGCAGACACCGTACTTTAGCAACAACTGCCCAGAGATGGCGCCTCTTGTCGACGAGCCAGTTCGAGGTATGCTCGATGCCCTCCCTGGCTGCAACAAACCTTCCAGTGGCCCAGGCAGAGCGTCTCCAGCCGTTTGCGATTCGAAGCCGGCTATCAACGATCTCGGAGACGCCGGTATTGGCACAATGTTCGATCCCTTCCCAGGCGACATGGTTGGTTCATGGTCCTTTGTCGGTTGTGCTACCGAGGGCACTGGCCGAACACTAAACAAATATGCTACTTCATCTCAGAATATGTCGATTGAGTACTGCACAGCATCTTGTAAAGCTCAAGGCTATCCTCTTGCAGGCATGGAGTGGAGTCAAGAGTGCTACTGCGCTGGTGGGCTCACTTCAGGTGCATCATACATGAACGCCTCGGCCTGCTTTTCGTCAAGAAAAATGGTCTGCGCGGGGAACATGACGCAATATTGCGGAGGGCCTGACCTTCTCACCATCTGGAATGACACTTCTTACACTCCACCAGTCGAGCTTGTTGTTGGCCAGACTGAGATCGCGAAGGGCATGGCCACTTACTATGGTTGCTGGACTGAAGGCAGCTCTGGACGGGCGCTCTCATCAGATCGCACTGCAGATGCTGTAGGAATGACTAACGAGAAGTGTGTTGCGTTCTGTCAAGCCGGTGGCTGGATGTATGCTGGCACCGAGTATTCGCAAGAATGCTACTGTGGCAATGACATCGTCAATGGTGGATACAACACTACCGATATTTCCCAATGCTCGATGCAGTGCAAGGGCAACATCCTCAGTTACTGTGGCGCAGGGAATAGGTTGAGTGTTTGGAAGATCAAGCAATCTAACCAGCAACAAGGACCAACCACAGCTCTCGATGGCGCTGCTCTTTGGACTGGCTGTTATACAGACGGAGGAGCAGGTGGACGCACCTTGCCGAGTGCTTCGTTCACGGGGTCTTCTGTTTCGCTCGATACCTGCTTCTCATTTTGTAACAAGCTGAACTATCCACTTTTTGGTATGGAATACGGGCGAGAATGCTATTGTGGCTACATACCAAAGATCCAGGCAACCGTTGCGCCCAATGGGGATTGCAAGATGCCATGTGCTGGCGATTCTAGCCAGAAATGCGGAGCTGGTAATCGGATATCGATTTGGAACAATACTCTCTACACTCCAACGGTCAGCACAGAGGAAGTGAATAGTGCTCCTAACTATCTCGGCTGCTATACAGAAGGCATTGATGGAAGAGCTCTTGGTGATGCCAAGACGACCGATAAGAAGATGACTGTCGAGACTTGTTCAGCATTCTGCTCAGACAAAGGTTATCCTTACCTGGGAGTCCAGGATGGACAGGACTGTTACTGCAGCAAGAACGGACCGTCCAACGGAAGTGTTGAGGCCCCTGCATCACAATGCAGCATGACCTGCAAAGGTAACAAGGCACAGAAATGTGGTGCGGCAAAGAGACTCAATGTCTATAAGCTTGCGAGAGTATTCAAGACCAGTTCCCCACCCAAATCGACAGCGCAAGCTGCGGCGGCCAAAGTCCAAGATCAGAAGCCTGCCTCCAATCCGACCAGCCGCCCCACAACGACTCTTTCAAAGACAACAACGACATCAAGGACATCCAAGCCGACATCAAATGCCAAGAGCACAACAACAGCAGAGTCAAAGACAACACGAAAGCTTGGCAAGGCCATGGTTCAAAGATCCGCCGTCAATCCAATCACTACAAGGGGGATTCATCGAATGAAAGCAAAGAATACCAAGCCAACCACAGCCACGTCGTCATCTAAATGAAGAAATACGAGACGAGTAACGGAATCGACAAACACAGAGAAGAGAAGATAAGGAAGACAGATCTTTATATCCAGACAGCAGACGTGACATGACATTGATCTATTGTTTGTATTGCTATTTTCGACGTTGAATATTATTTGGCGGAGCGTGACATACCTAGCGCAGTATTCTAATTAATCTAATTACTATAATGAGAGTCTGTATTATCGTGTAAAGCTCAATCGTAAAGCCGCCGTTTGTAACATCTTCCTCTTCTCTGTCTTTATATATCCAACCATCTTTTTTCCTTGCCTTTTTTCTTCTTCTTGAAATGCGCCAGTACCCTGTCTACTTTATCTATACACGCTGGAAGTTGGAGATATCATTACGCGATATGGTGAGTCTCGTTTCTTGCTTGACGATGAGAGGCATGGACGAATGAGTCACGACCTGAGTAATGGCAGAGCGCGGAAATCGCTGATGACAGCGGAGAGGGTTGAGTGAGTTGTGCATGGCGATCTTGCAGGCTGAACAAACTGTTTGTCCAAGCTGCAGACTGAGTGGAGCAGATCCTTACGCGTTTGGATAAGTAGCTGATAGAGAACCCATGATGCTGAGTCAGTCAGAAGGAGTTTCTATTACTGCCTGCGTTATATAAACGAAGTGTTAGTAACTCACGTCTGTTAGGGATGTGTCTAAAGAGATAATGAAGCGCTTGACGCAATTACGGGAATCAAGCACCAGCAAGCAGAGAGCCGAGGAGTTCCCGTCATCTTGTCTTTCTCCACAGAGAGCAGTCATTTAACAGAAACATAGAAAGTATCCCTGCGAGACACCAGCCCTATTCTGCATTTGAGAGGATAGCAATAAGTGCTTTACAAGTGTCGTTTTCATACAACCTAAACCCAAATTGTCATTACTGAATGTGTTTGAGAAAGGTCTTCTGCAATTTTGCAATAATATTATTAAAATATAATTTAATATCAATCTCAAAGAATCTCTTGCCTAGTTGTTATCTAATTACAATTTGCCGTATACAAGGCACCTGGTCTCTTACTTTAATCTTATGCCAGTGCTGGCAAGGATTAAGCTCTTTTCTATCAGTAGATATTTTCAGGTTATATTCATAATTCCGCTATAAAATATTCAACCTTCTTAACTTAACCAAAATATAGTCTAGGTTAAAGTAAGCTTATATTTAATATAAATGTGAAATCTAAATAGT
>JABCQV010000454.1:0-21749 GCA_013186375.1 Fusarium aywerte | reverse complement strand
CTCCCAAGGAGGACTCCATTATTGCCTTTGAGCAAGTCTTGCCAGAGCTGAAGAAGACGGTTGTTCACCTCCGACACGACTACAACAGTGGGTAACTATCTGGGACGATTATGTACAAGCCCAACTGACATTACAACTCAGAGCATGAACCCGAGTACTTTGCTGCTACTGTAAGTCACTATCCTTACTACTCGAGTGAGTGCAGGCAACTGACAGGATATATAGGAACATCTCTCAGATCAAGACCTCGTCGGTTTCAGCGCCGACGACTTTGAGTCCGTCCGTGTCGCTACTTCGGCTTATGGAATCCATCTCTTTGGAAAGCTTCGCATCCCCGCCATGCCTGACCCTTCAGGTCCAGCTTATATCCATTTCCGCATCTTTACAGCCGGCGGTGACGAGCCTCCCAAGCTTCATTGTATTCACACTGAAGAGCGTGAGGATTCGAGCGGCGGAAAGACATACAGAGCCATCTTCACAAAGAACGATGAGCTGGAGTGGTTTGATACCTAATTAGAATAATAATGAGAATTGTTTTTGTGAGTGGCATAACACTATGCCAACTAGCTAGTGTATCTGCAAATCTACCTTTTTGACTCCTGAACCAATATCTGTCTAGTACAGCCATATTTATTAAAACAAATGCTCTGCTCATACCATTGTCGGCCAACTTTTCTACATGTCCTCCTCTCCAGCCAAGAGTTCCGCATAATCGTCCACCGAGGCGAACATGGGAAGATCCTTGAGCTTTCTGCGCTTTGACTTGGGCTTCTCTCTTGCCGCCTCCTTGACCTCAAATCCTTCTTCGTCCTCGCTGATCAGGGCACCGCCCATCTCTTCATCAGATCCTTCAATGTCCACGCTCATGTCATCGTCATCTTCGTCCAGCTCGCCATCCAGGGACATCGCTGGCGAGTCGTCGTCTGAGGCCATATCTTCGTCATCCAGATCGAAGCCAACATCAGAGCCTTCATCATCGGGATCCACACCAGGTTGGGTCGATACGAGAGCCTTCCAAACCTCGTCTTCTTGCTCGTCATCAGATCCGACATCCATGCCTGCCTTGGACTTCTTCTTAGTCTCCCTGCCTTCCTTGTCAATCTGCTGGAAGTACTCGTGGAAGAAGACATCTTCGGCAGCAACTTCCTCTGCCTTCTTCTTCCAGAAAGTAGAAGAGTTGACAGCAGTTGTAGCTCCTCCGGCTGCGCGACTGCCCAACCAGATATCGCCAACATCCTTGGCAGCTCGGAGAGGCTGCATGATAGACACACCCTTGGATGAGTCGGTAGACTTGGCGTTTCGATAAACGAACTTGTCCAAGAATCGAATGAGCGAGTGGCTGTCCAGGTCCGGCTTTAGTGATTTTTTGTTTCGTTCCAATATGGCTGCTGCGTAAACTGTGACCGAAGGATGATAGTGACCTTGAAGGGGAATCTGATGATTATTAGTATATCCGTTTCTATTCCCAGTTTCTATGTGTCCACTTACCACCTCCCACAAGCAGCTCCGGTTAGCGTTGCTGTACTCGGGGTCTCGCTTTCGTCCATCATATTTCTGCTTCTCGTCCGCAGCCTCATCACCCTCCTCCGGTTCGTCGATCAGGGTTGAAATATCGGGGAAAGTCTCACGCAAATGGCCAACAACGTAGAGCAGCCCGCATGCGAATGCAGGTTGATGAAGACCGGTGATTTGAAGCATACGCTTGGCGAATGCCTTGACTCGGCGGCTGTCCACATCGTTCTTGAGCGCACGCAAGAGAAGGTTCAGGTAAAGCGCTTGCTTGGACGAGTTGACCAGTCGAGGGTCCAGCAGGGACTCATACAGAGTTCTGTAGAACCTGTCGTTTGCGATACTTCGTGAAGAGGATATTTGCTGGATTAGAAGAAGAGCCTGGATGCCTGTGTTGAAGTTGCCGGAGTGAGCAATCTTGAAAAGGGTGTCAAGATGGGATTCCATGCTACCATGCGGTTAGTATCACGCTAAAGAGATCTTCGGAGAAGCATCATTACTTACACAGTATCGTTACCGACCATAAAGGGAGCTGCACGGTTGACACCAGTTAGGATAGCAGACACAAGCTTGTCGGCAGCCTCGGTTTCAGGCTCTGAAGCAGCGGGCTTTGCGGGCTTGCCACCTCGTGGTCTTTGAGGTCGTCTGCCAGCATGTCTCTTATCGTCGTTCTTCTCGTCACCCTTGCCCGATTTTGAGTCAGTAGGTGCACTGATACCAAGAGATCCAGTCTTGAGAATGATGGTAAAGAGATCAAAGTAGATTCGCATAAGAGCCTCGGCCACAGCGGGCTCCTTACTGCTTAGGATGGTCTGGTTAAGGGTGTTGATGGCGTAGTACTTTGATCGATGGTCCTGGGATGGATGCAACAAAATCTGCTGTTCGATCATTCGGACAATGATCGGCTTCATACCAGGGTGCGAGTTCTGTAGCTGAAGGAGCAGGTATGATGCTCGTGAAGAGATCTTGCGGTCTCGATCGCCAAGCTTGTTCACCAATAATCGGAGAAGGTTAGACTCTTGCTCAGGCTTCTCTTTTAGAAGACCATAGACAAAGTCGAGCGCCCTAGTTCGCGAATACTCAATCTCGTCTGAGCATAACTGTTCGAGAACCTGAATGAGCTTGAAATATGTTGCCTTCAGCCAATCCTCGTAAGCCCACGCGATCAAATGAGCGGGCGTGATCTTTCCAGGTAGGGCGTTACCAGGAGCCCAAGGCTTTCCAGGGTTTCGCTGCAAAGTACCGATAAGGCCTGGTTGGTCGTGGAAAGTTCGAAGGCGACGATCGGAAGGGAGTAATGAACCAGGACCGAGCAAATCAACCAGAGCACCGATAGCACCCAGCGCTTGTCCTCGACTCTTTTTAGAGGCCAAGCTCATGAGAGCGTCGAAAGCTCGGATGTTGTGAACCGGAGATTCCTGGACGGCAAGAGTCAATGCCGAGACACGATCGCTCTGTGTGCCTGAAGACATGATTGTGGACAAAAACTTGTGGGAAGATTGCGCAAAGACACTGGTTTTGTACTTGGTAGCATCCTCCTCCAGAAGGGCCTGCGCATGATCCTTCAAAGCTTCGAGGGCGGCTCTGGGAGGGTTAGGCTCATCGGTAGTTGGCGCAGGCAACTTGCGTAGCTCGGCGGAATGCCAGTCCGCTCTGGGCTCGAAGGCCTATATTACTGTTAGTGGTCAGAAACGTCACCATGAGACATATCAAGCCTACCATGTTGCCCTTTTTCTGTGTAGTTTCCTTGGGAGCTTCAACCTCATCCTCGTCGTCATCCTCCTCATCAACATCCTCGAAATCGTTCTCGCCCTCCTCCTCCTCATCATCATCTTCTTCTTCGTGGTCGCTTGCCTCGCTCATTTCGACTTCGGCGAAGCCAAGCTGTTTGGAGAACGCAGCAAGTTCGTCCTTCAAACCCTTATCGAGAGCTTTGGAGTCCCTGGAATCCTTCGTGTACTCCTCATCGTCTGAGTCGATACCCTGGATGAGCGCCAAATCGCTCTCATCACCGCCAAGCGCCTTAATCTCTTCCAAAAGCGTCTTTTCGTCGATTTTGCCGCTCTTCTTATTGCCAGCTGCGTCTTCGGTGTTTCGTTGTCTCTTTTGGTGCTGGTCGCCTGCACCCTTGGTTGGAGGCTGTTTTCGCTTTCCCAGCTTCTTATCAATAGTGGATGTCAGGTCCTCCAAAGCATTTTTGTCGAGATTGGGGCCTTTCGAGGAGCTGCGGGGCCCTTTTACTTTCTTCGAAGGCTTCGCCATTGTGAAGATTTCTTGGGAGTTTGAAAACCTCGGATGGAAATTCTCAAATGCATATGCGCTTCAGGGACCTCAAGCTTTTTTTTTTTTCTTTGGGCGGGCGCATTTTTCCTGTAGCCCCACCTCCACCCTTCCGGGCGTCTGGCGCGCTTACGGGCGCTAATGCAAAATGACTAAGCCCAACTAGAGGGTGTCAGTCAAGCGGCAGCTCTCCCGAACATCGGGAATCTATCAAACAGGGTCTTTGAATTCGACTATGGTCGCTTAACTTGATCGGGGTTTTGGCCATTGAAACTTGATAATCATGGTCCTCTCAAGATTTACCCGAATAAGTGCTAGCACTGTCTGTAGGAAGTCTTTGAATGTGCAGTCACGAGCTTTCTCGGTCTCAAGCATAGCTCAAAGCAATTTACCTCGCTCCACCCTCTCAACAACATGGGTGCCAACTGGTGGCCTCTCTGCCAATGATGATGAGTGTCAGAGCTTTTGTCATTACTTTTGCGTATTGTATAAGCTAATTGACTTGTAGTCGGTCACGGAAAGCTCGTTCGGGGTGGTTTTCTCCGTCAAGTATTTCCAGCCATGCTGCCATACCAACCGGACACTGATACGTCTATTGACAGGCTCACTCTGGCATCTTTCAACTTCTCCCTCTAGGGCTTCGTGTCCAGGACAAGTTAGAAAAACTAATTGACAAACACATGCACTCAGTTGGTTCGTACACTATAATCCGTTTGGTCTACACTACTAACGACTATTCGCATACAGGCGCATCTCGATTATCGCTCTCAACTATTTCGTCGGAGGAACTATGGCGAAGGAGTGATCGTCTCGATTCTGTTGCCCCTGAAGTAAGCGTTCGAAGATCACCATAAAAGAGTCACAGGCTGACTTAGCTATCTAGCTCTTCCGACTGAAAGATCGTAAAGAGACACCATTAATCCTGTCTCCTACTCATGAAGAAGAAATCACAACACTTGTTGCTGGGATCGTCAACTCTTATAAAGATTTGCCGATTAGGCTGTATCAAATAAGTCTGCACGCCTCTATCAGCGCAAATACTGGCTTGCTGACCGTTTGCTTATAGCTCGGAAATATCGTGATGAGCGTCGTCCGCGCCACGGCTTGCTCCGTTCACGGGAATTTCTCATGAAGGATCTCTACACGTTCGACCTTACAGCAAGAGAAGCCGTCGAGACCTACCGCCAAATTTCTGGGGCCTACCGCGCCTTCTTTGCCGAACTCAAACTACCCTACCTCATCGCTGAAGCAAGCTCTGGTGATATGGGTGGTGATCTCAGCCATGAGTATCACCTCCCAAGTGCTGCTGGCGAAGATTCCGTTGTCAGCTGTGATTCTTGCGATTACACTGCTAATGATGAGGTCGCTACTGCCCGAGTGCCTTCTGCGGCAGATAGTGGTGCAGCGAATATTCCGTCATCTGAATTCCATGTTTGGAGAGGCATTTCCAAAGACCGAAAGATTCTTGTTAATGCTTGGTATCCTCAAACGTCTGGAGATTCTGCCGACAATGGCCCGAGCCTTCATGTTATCAAGTCAGTCGTTTCGGAACTTGACACTACCATCGAAAACCCTCTGCCATTATGGAGCGAAGCATTGAAGAGTGGCGATGTTCGGATTATCAATGTCATCGATGGTAAACTTGCCTCGAGCTTTGAAAATGTCCGAGATGGGTTACAACTATTGCCTGAGAACCTCGAATCTCACGAAGTGGGGTTCTCTACCATTGATGGCTCGGACACTGGTATGAGATTGAACCTGGTCCCTATCATCGACGGTGACAGTTGCCCCCGATGTGATAAAGGCACTTTAAAGATCCACAAGGCACTGGAGTGTGGCCATACCTTTCAACTAGGCACTCGTTATTCGGTGCCTCTCGACGCCTGCGTTACTCTCCCACGATCAGGACTTCCTGAGGCGGCTGTGGAAGAGGGCCTGATGCCCGGGAGTCGCATACCCGTTCAAATGGGCTGCCACGGCGTTGGCGTTTCTAGAATTTTTGGCGCTGTAGCTGAGATTCTTGCAGATGAGCGAGGGTTGAATTGGCCTCGAGCTATCGCTCCTTTCGAGGTTGCGATTATACCCTCATCTGACTTGGGAGACAGTCCTTTGCACATCTACGACACGCTCGCCAAGAACAATGGGTCACAGTCTGGCTTTGACGTTGTTCTCGATGACCGCAAACGATCATTTGGTTGGAAGATGAAAGATGCTGACATGGTGGGATACCCTGTTTTGGTGATCCTGGGCAAATCTTTCAAAGAAAATGGTACTTGCGAAGTCCAATGTCGACGACTGTCAGTTAAGGACAATGTCAAGGTCGATGCACTACCCGGGTTCATTTCGAGCTTGTTAGACAAGCTATAATGCGATGGTGGAAGTAAATTGTCGTACCATCACTACGGCTATATGTATACTATAAAAGCGTTGCAGAAATCTTTGTAAAGAGCATTCTAAAAATCGAGACGAATTTGAAGTAAAAGTAAAAGTGATATAGATAAATGAGAAGTCATTAACTGTATATACGTCCACTAGAAGTGGTTGTGTTATAAGGTGTGCTACACCCCCGTTAGTAGAATTCAACAACCCCACGTCATAATATTCATGAAGCGAGACCGTGGAGGGGCATCCGGACAAGCAATCAATTTACGGCTCCCAACGACGGCCTACACCAAATCACTCGATAACACGCCAAAATGTCTGGGAAACAAGAACAAAGTAAGCTCTTTTCGCCTGACCAATTACTATACACTAGACCACTGACTTCTCCGCGCCGCAGTCAACCTCGATACCCTAGAGCCTCAGCAGCTCGCCCAAGTCAAGAAGCAACTCGATGAAGAGCTCGAACATCTGACAACGTCGTTTGCGCAACTCCACGCCGCCCAGAATAAGTTCAAGGACTGCCTTCGATGCGTAAAGAGCAGGTCTGGTGCTCCTGAAGGTGCGAAATGTCCTTCTTCCGTCGATTTTCTTGCTCAGCACTCGATGCCTCCGATAAGAACGACGTCTAACACATTGCAGGAGCCAACTCTGTACTGGTCCCCTTGACCAACTCACTATATGTCCGTGGGGAACTTTCAGATGCCGATACTGTGCTAGTGGATATAGGTACTGGTTTCTTGGTTGAAAAGGTGCGCAATCAAATCCGCGACATTGTCGGCGTGCTCACCGATTGACCGTCATATAGAAGCTCAAGTCTGCCGAAAAGTTTTACGAGTCCAAGGTTGAGGAGCTTAGCAACAACCTTAAAGACCTCGAGGTCATCGTTCAAAGAAAGCAGACAAATGCACGAACAATTGAAGAGGGTAGGTTCATGCTACGCATATCTTCTTTGTCGATAAATACATGGCTAACACGAGCTCCACCCAGTTTTGAGACAAAAGATAATGGCTAGTCAAGGACAAGATGAACAGCAGTCCTAGATGAAAATGATGCAACTGTCCTATCTTCCCGGATGTGGCAGAAAGACAAAGTAGACAGGCATAGAGAAACGTCGCGGTCGACACAGCATCGCCTTGAATGGCTGCTATGGCGAGGCGGCACCTGCACCAGCTCTGTTCAGAAGGGCTTGGACCTCCAATATGGTCCGCATGAAGCATCCGAGCCTTGACTTAAGGTCGTTACCCTCGGTCCAAATATTCTCGAGTTCCTCCCCCCAATCCTTTCGTCCTCCTCTAGCGTAGTTCACACTTTCTTCCCAATGAGGAGCGTATAGGTCGACCCCCCAAGTGATTCCAGGCTCACCAGCTGTAAGAGGTCCCTTCACAGTCTTGGTCACATTGATCTTGAGTGAATAGCTAGAATCTTTGAATGGGACTATTGCCCAAGATCTTGTACAAACCTCAGTAATCTGCTCCCCCAAACTCGCCAGTTTAGCGATATTAACGCTTGGAATTGGGAGGAAAGCGTCATCATCTGGCTTAAGGGTGACCGACACCTTCTTTGCCAAATCTTCAAATTCGGGTGGCACTTCTACTTGGTCCCAAGCATCCATTCGGAAGTTCCAGTCGTACTGCCTGCAGGACAAAAGTGTCAGTAGTCTGCCTCCAGTGGCTTCGTAGGTAGCATACATGTCAGGGGCAGCAATCGTCCAGTTTAAACGGGCCCATTGCTCTGGCCTGGTAGCTCGGACCATAGCGAGCTGCACACCTTTCCCGGGAGTGTAGTCGCCTTCAGTCTTGATATCAAGCCCGTTGGCTTTAACAATCACTTCGCAGCCTCGTCTCATTTCGTCTACACCGCTGCAGACAGCCTTTTCAGATTGAACAAGGAATTGTAGAAGCTGCTCTGGTTTGCTGCTGCCCTCAAGTCTAGTTCGGGTTAGGTATACTGGTCAATATCTGGGATTACCAGCCATCTCACCTAGTCTGAAACATAACGCCTCCGCGGCTAGAATACATGCGCATGAGATCGGCGAAATCATCGTAAGCGGTCTCGTCTTGGGCGCCTTTCTTCCTTTTGCCAATGATGAGGTGACCAAAGTTGACTCGTAATCCAATCGTCTTGTTGAGCGCCATGAGGCCCTCTGACGATGAAGCAATTTCCGATGTCAACTGTGGCAAGTGTTGGTCCATTGCAGTCGCATTACTGAGAAGTAAGGGACTTCTTGAGAGAAAAAAAGGACGAGTTCCGAGTCCTGCCAGTATCATGTCGTTGGCGAGAGCGTTGGTGGGCTTTTGAACTAGAAAACAGATATCAGGACTGCCATTAGATAAACGCATATCGCGGATTGCCCAGTTGATTGCGTCAAGTGCTTTTTGGAGGCGAGGCATAGATTCGCAACGAATGTCGAGTATGTTCGATACATCGAGGGTGATATATACCCGGTACTGCCTTCGGATGTCGTCGAGTGCCCGCGAGTCTTCAATCCCACTAGGTAGCAGTTCTTTCCCTGGGAGTACATGCTTCACCTGGAATAGTCTATTAACGTTGGTTTCTCGAACCAAGGTCTGCATTCTAACTGCACCTGGATCAGATCTTTACCGGGAGGCGGGCGACCAAGATATTCGGCTTCCTCAGCTTGGCGAAACCTCTGGTCTCTCTCCTGTCTCATCGACTTGCTCGTCGGCATGTGGTCATTCTTGGTAGAGGCAAAGTTTCGTGCTCTAGAGGGTCCGGTTGGGCGAGGGAAATTTCCCCTTCCGCGTTGGGTTCCCCTTCCTCTTCCTTGATGCATTGCAGATGTTGGGACTGATAATCTGTGTATCAAATCACTATATGTTAAATAGCTAGAGCTTGTAGAGGAAACCTCGTTGTTCTTGTTGGTGACCTTGCGAAGAGGAAAGGAAAGGGTTTCTAAACGAGTGTTTTTACACAGGTTCGTGAGCACTGATGATGTAGATAGTTGAAGTTCAGGATTGGGGAAGTTGTGAAGAAGAGGTGGGGGGGGATAGGTATCGAGGATGAAGGCAGGAGTGTGATATAAGATAGGTAGGTAGGCAGTTAATCACAAACAGTTCTTGGCATTGACTGCAGTGGCAGTGTGCTTGGTGGGCAGGTGCAGAGGGAATACTTTCCATTTGCTATTTGCACGGCGTCTGCACTGCTTTCGGGTACTTGCTTCTCTGACTGTCCTTCCTATTCACCAGACTCCCCGGTATAAGATTTGAGATATTGACAAACAAAACTTCACTTCATCGCTCTTCATATCGAGACAAGTGTTTGTGTATTTTCAGCCCCAGCTTTCAGTGCATATTGTACAATCAACAAACCATTTGGTGATTTCTGCTAGTAAACTTCTCTTGTGAAGTCGGTACGACTTGATGAATGTCCTGCACCATCTTGGACAAAATACTTGGCAATAATCAAGACAAATCGGATGGGCAATTTCATGAGAGAAGATTCACTATTTTACACATTAGGATATTAGCTATGGGTGGCGTAGTGTTTATGCTTGTGGTATATTCCTTTCTATGAGCACGCACATCTTTACTAACATAGAGAGGCATTGTTTGGTAGATATATCCGAGCCTACTAATCTTACTTATAATCTAGAGTACTCTAAGCACAGTATAGGATTTGAGATAATTATATATAGTCAGAAAGCAAGACTTTCTGTAGCATAAGTAGTAGACGGGGAACCTGTAGAATCCTATGTTATTAAGAGGTGTGTGCCAGAGAAAAGGGACAGTGTGGTTGCTGCGATTAATCATAGGACAAGAAGTCGATTTTCATAAACAGGTATCAAGGGGAAAGCGATCATGAGTTAGTAGAATTAACTGAATTCTTCGAACATTGTGTGAAAAACCACTCCATGCAAGGAGGGAGGACAGCCAAATAGGGGTCGACTTACACAACACCCCCCCGGTACATGCATACGCCCTAGCAACCACTTTTATTCTTTACTTACTGACGTCGCGTCTCCCGCGACGCGTGCATCGCAGCGACAGCATCTATCTTCAAACAACCGCTAGACAAATGGCGCGCACCGTTTCAGCAGAAAAGGCGAAACGCCAATTACCCCAAAATACCCATGACTTATCCGACGACGAGCTTGCAGGCGACGAACCAACCTGGGAATGGATCTACAACTCTACTCCTACGACCGAACGAAGCGATGAGCCTCAGAGCGACAGAAAACGAAGAAAAGTAGTTGGTGATAGGGTCATTGGAGCCAGGATCGGTCAATTCGAGTGCCGGATCGGAGATGCTCTTATGCTTAAGGCTGATGGATCTAATGAAGCATGGGTCGCTCTGGTTTGCGAGTTTGTCGAGGATGACGGAGAGGGCGAGAAGGCAGCCAACTTCATGTGGTTCTCAAGCGAAAGGGAGATTCGAAACACTGATAAGAAAAGAAATGACTTCTATCCAGTAAGATATGACCCTCGCAAGACTATTGGCCTCAATTTAACGAGCCTCTTTAGAACGAACTCTACCTCTCACCATCATGGGACATCAACCCTCTGGCATCCGTCAATGGAAAAGCTAAGATTATATCCCACAGCGCCTTCCTTTCCAGATACCCTCAAGGTCGAATTCCACGAAACCATCCAGACTTTGGTAAGGTCTTTATCTGCCGGCGGGGGTGCAACACCCGGACTGCAACTTATACGGACGAGTTTATATGGGAAGAGATATATAGCGGCGAGGATGACCTCTTTGCTTTGATGGACAGAATCAAGACCGGTACAAAAGCTACCCGGCGTCGCCGTAAAGCTAGAAGCCCATCTCCTACCGATGATACCTATCATCCTCCTCAGGTCCCGCAGACTCCGACCAAGACTGGACGGGGTTCAACAGCAGTCACGCCAACTTCTCGAAGGAGTCAAGCGACACCGGGCTCTCGTATCAAGAGGTTAGTCAGAACACCCATCTCAAATCGAGTTACTAACACCGCATCACAGGAGTGGAAATAAGAGGCTCGAATTTACACCCTTGGCAACACGTAAGCTGTCACCGAGTCAAGTTGAATCCTCGCCATTCCAAATAGCACGATCTCGCCTGCATGTGTCCTCAGTCCCTACCAGTCTTCCATGCCGTGAAGGAGAATTTTCCTTGGTTTACTCTCATCTCGAGGCCGCCATCTCGGATGGTACTGGTAATTGTATTTATATTTCGGGTACGCCTGGAACCGGTAAAACGGCAACAGTCCGTGAGGTTGTCTCAAGACTAGAAGAGTCTGTAGGCTCTGATGAGCTCGATGACTTCATTTTCGTCGAGATCAATGGTATGAAGATCACAGATCCTCATCAGTCATACTCTCTTCTCTGGGAGGCCCTCAAGGGGGAACGAGCTAGTCCAGCCCAAGCTCTTGATCTCTTGGAGAGAGAGTTCAGTAACCCCAGTCCTCGCCGAATTCCCTGTGTGGTACTCATGGATGAGCTTGACCAGCTTGTTACGAAGAACCAGGCTGTCATGTATAACTTCTTCAACTGGCCTACCCTGCGACACAGTCGCCTTATCGTTCTGGCGGTGGCCAACACTATGGATCTTCCAGAGCGAACGCTGAGCAACAAAATCAGCAGTCGTCTAGGTACATCTCTTTCAGCACATGGTGGTGCAGTGTTAACTAACATGTACAGGTCTTACGCGCATCACTTTCCCTGGTTATAACCACGAGCAGCTTATGAGAATCATTCAGTCACGATTAGAAGGAGTCTCTGGAAACATTGTAGACCCAGACGCCATTCAATTTGCTAGTCGAAAGGTGGCCGCAGTCAGCGGTGACGCTCGAAGAGCCCTTGATATATGTCGTCGGGCTGTCGAGCTGGCCGAGGCGGATGCCCCTAATGATCCCACAACTCCAAGCAAGCGAGAACCCCAAACACAATCAAAGGGTTCAGGCCGCGTTACCATTGCAACAATTAAAAAGGCCATTAACGAGGCCACCACTAATCCTATTCAACAACACCTCCGCAGTCTCCCGCTAATGTCCAAACTCGTCATGGCAGCTCTTTTGCTGCGTATTCGAAGAACCGGGTTGGCTGAGACAACATTTGGTGAAACCCTCGACGAGATACACCGGGCCAGTCTTCGACCTCCGCCAGCGCTTCCTGGCGTTGCCGCAGTCCTCAATAGTGGTCTGAAGGGCACAATGACGAGCGGACAACGCCCAATGATCCGGCCTGGACATATTCACACTGCCGCCCTCGAGCTAGTAGCGGCAGGTCTAATTAATCTCGAAGCTCAGCGTGCCGAGCGATCGAGCAAGCTTCGCCTTTCCATTGCAGACGATGAAGTCAAAATGGCCCTCCGTGACGACGGGGACCTAAAAGCTTTGGGTATCGGTGTATAAACAGCTGTAATATAGAGCCAACAGAACGGCGTCCCAGGACAATATATCATGAATTCAAAGATGACACTTCTTGTGTGCCTTAAAACTTCCTCCGGGCCAAAGTTGGCTTCCATTCGAGAGGATGCGATTCTTCTGTCGCTGTCTCGTCCTGCTTCCAGATTTTGACTATAGATGTATTAGCAGGCAAACAAGGAATATTCGAGGTAGATATAGCACATACTTGTCTTGTCAGCTTCACCACAAATCAGGCGTAATCCGGAGCGGTCAAACGTCGAACTCATAATGCCTGCTTCAGCGTCCAAAGAACCAGGCTGAGCTGTGGTGTCAAGAGACTGGAACCGATGCCCAGTCTTCCAGTCCCAGAAACTCATGGATCCATTATCACCTAGGTTCAAAATTAGCTTCATGTCACAATTACCTGATTAGACTACTAACCTCCTGTGAAAAAGACGTTCTGTTCATTGACGCTCATGGTGTTAATGATAGCATTGTGGCCCTCAAAGTTTTGCATGAAGGCGCCTTCGGGGCACTTCCATTGCTTTACGCTGCCCGTGCTACCGCTGGCAAATGTAAACTCTGAGGGATGTGTCGCCAGGGCTCGAACGCCCTTCTTGTGGTGAGTGAGCACACCCATAGTCTTTCCAGCCGCGAGATCCCAAAGTCGTACTGTTGAGTCTAAAGATCCGGTGATAACCTGAGGATCCGCCTCTTGACAAACAAGGTCGGAGACGGTCTGGGTGTGACCTGATAGGACATGAATGTTGCTCCTGGTTCGCATATCCCAAACACGAGCAACACCATCTCGACCACCAGTGACAAGAACGTCGAGTGTAGGGTGCAGAGCCAGAGTGTAAACGCCACTGAGATGGCCGTGGTAGTGGCGAATCACCTTGTTTGTCTCGAGATCCCAGCACTTGACCATCTTATCTTCACCGCAAGAGAAGAGATACGGGTGACGGGGAGATACAGCAAGGCCACGTACTGTACTGATGTGTCCAGTCAGAGTCAATTTCAGTGAACCTGTCGCTAAATCCCAGATCTTGATAGTTCGATCACCAGCACCGCTAGCAAACCACTTGTTTCCAGGCTCGACAGCCAGACTGCGCACCCAACCCAAATGCCCTGATATGACTCTCATCAGCTTCCATGGCGCGTGCCATTCAGGTTTCTGCTGCATCATATTCTGGGTTCCTCTCGTCGTAAGGCTCATATTCTGCGGTGTGTTCTCATTTCTAGCTGCGGATGCAGCAGCCGCGCCCGAGCCATGCGCGCCCTCGAGAAGCTTCATGGTATGCCGAGCAGGCGCCCCAGCTTTGGTCTTCTTTCCAGGCTGTTTAGTCGGAAGCTTGGCGGTGATTGACGGCGGTAGGGTCTCGACATCGGCGTATTCGTTCCGAAAGCGCCGCTTCATGATGGGATCTTCGGACGCGTCGTCTAGTTTCTGGCGCTTGGTAGTTGATCGCTCGGGAGCGTGTGCGTATAATGTTCTCGAAACAGTGGCATTTTGAGCAGCAAGAGCGCTGAGCTGAAGCGCATCTTGTGGTGCTTCTGGCGTTTCCATTTTGTATGTGTGATGATGTTTATGACCAAGAAAAAAAAAAGTGAATGGTCGTTGGAAAGTTGATGTTGAAGTCCAAAGATCTCAAAAGTTGCGACTGGAGCGTGTAAAGGCTGGGCTGTCGCGTGTGGCGCGGCAGGATAAACGCCACAGGTTGTGGCTAACAGCTTTAGCTCCGCAGGTAGGTACTACTCTTACAGCGAGTGAGTGGTCTACGTAAGGTCAGCTACAGCCTACTACCTGCAGTGCAGTATTATACTTCACCTACCCTACGAACAAGCTCTTCTCCCAGCTTTTAGGTGAAATTCTACCACTGCCACATATCCTTAACTCATTTCCCGTCCTTGGACTATTCGAAACACCCCAAGATGGAAAAAGAAGACAAGTTTCCTCTCCATACAGCTGCTCGGGAGGGGCGAGGTGAGCTGCTACTCAATTACATGACTAGGATCACCACTAATAAACAAGTACAGTCACTTTAGCTGAAGGATTGCTCAAGGTCGGCATTCAAGTGTTCGGAATCATAACAGCATGTTGACTCATTTAATAGTCAGATTCCAAAATGTCCCAACGCAAGGATGATGATGGCCGCTATCCTATTCACTGGGCGGCATCTTCCAACAACTTGGAGATTGTCCAGTTACTAGCTAACCAACGCAGTTTCGATGCCGATGTTCAGGTAAGCTGTAAACTCATACACACTTATCATACCTGGAAACACGAAGTTGATATATTATAGGACGAAAGTGGATGGTCCCCTCTCATGATTTCAGCCAGCGTTCCGGAAAGTGAAGCTGTTGTAAGGCTCATCATCTCTAAAGACGCCGACGTAAACCTCAAGAGTAGGGCTCCGATCTCTGCTTCGTATCTAGTTGACATTCCAACTGATTGTACCCTGCAGATTCTACTGGCCAGGTAAATCTTTTACTCAAACTTCAATCTAAACAATATGATCAAAGATTTAATGCAAGCTGAAAGACTGCCCTTCACTTCGTCGCCTCCAAGAAAAACCTCGACATTGCCCACATTCTCATCGAGAACGGCGCATCTACTCGAGTCCGCGATCGTAGGGGCCAGTACCCTATCCATCGTGCAGCCGCTGTTGGCTCTGTGCCAATGGTGAACCTCTTTCTCAAGAACAGAAGTCCACTGAACCCTACCGACAACGAGGGTTACACTCCTCTTCATCATGCCGTTGCAGAAGGCCACGGTAAGCTGAAACTTCCACAGTCGCCCATAGCATCAAGCAACTGCTTACGAACTTCGCCAGGAGACACAGCTGTTGCCCTTCTTAAAGAAGGTGCGGACTTTACACTCAAGAACAGTGCAGAAGAGCTGGCTCTGGATCTTGCTCCGGACAAAGAAGTAAGTAAAAGACAAAAGATTCTTAGCTCTCTTTTCCGATAATACACAACCCCCGTCTAACCCTTTGTCAATAGGTACGCCGATATATCTTGCAAGGTGCCGAGCGCGAGGGTATCGAGTTGTCAGGGTAGCTAGAAAAAAAGCTACAAAATCAAGAACAAGACAGACATTACAACCATTCGTAGGTCTAAACTGCGTGATGAAGGAGAAAAGAAACAAAAGATTCCACCCTTTTCTTATTTCATCACTGTCCGCTCTACCAACTCGCGATACATGTCCTTGACGTCCTGAACATCAGCCTTCAGCTCCTCTACAAGCTCGCTCTTCTCGCCCAGCATTTCCAAAGTAGTCTGGTATCGGGAATTGATGTTCTCGACCTCTGTTTCTAATTCCGTGACTCGTGCTGTGGCTCCTTTCTGTGTTTCCAACTCTGTCATGAGGTTTACAATGTCAGATCGTGCCTCATCTCGCTGGCTGCACACACGAGCCATCTCTTCCTTGGCAGCCACCTTCTCAGCCTCTAGTCGTCGGATCGCCGCACTCATTCTCTCGACAAGTTGCACCGAAGGACCAGCACCAACCGTGGACACTGAAATCATGTCCTGCGTCATATTTCGAGGAGAAGAAGGATCGCCGTCTTCAAGATCATCACGATCTGGTGGCGGCGATGCCGCGCGTGGTGATTCGCTAGATGGCTCAAAAGGCGAGAAAGGAGGTGGCGGAGGTATCATGGGTCCAGTTGTGGACAAGGCACTTGGTCGAGGAGGCTGACTGGACATTCTTCGACCAAAGAAGAAGCCCTCGCCTGCGCTATCAGTTTGACTTCCAGGAGTAGGTACCCGGCGTGGCTGTCTGCCTGGCACGGGAAGACCGATAAGGTCCGAGCTAAACGTCCGGGCTACGGAAAGCAATGGAGAGTCAGGTCTGCTTTGAGATTTGGGCGTGCTTGTCGCAACATCGTCTGCCCATTGTCTTCGCTCAGCCTCAGCGGATATCTCTCTACTGGCGACCCGCTGCTGTTTCTCGAGGTCGCTACGGGCTTCTTCGAGTGCTGTCTCGGCGCTCTTGTGCTGCGCTCTCAGAGTAGCAAGCTCCTCACGGCAGGCCTCGAGTTCCTGCCGAGCGGTTGCAAGAGCCGGGCTAACGTCCTGTAGTTCATCTTCAAGACGTTTGCAGCGGCTGGCCTAGGGATTGTTAGTAACATTCTCTTTCGTTGTATGAGCCTAACTTTCGACATACCGAGTCGCGAGCCTTCTTTCTCATTTCTGACTCTCGCCGTTGCGCCTCATCTCTCTCCTTTTCAAGGTTGGCCGCCTTTGTCAGAAGCGATGTTTCGATACCTTGCCAGTTCTCACTAGCTGAGGCATACTGCGACTGAAGGGTTTCAATATGCCGTATCAGCTTTATGTCACCTCCAGATCCTGCAGAAGCCTCCTCTGCCGCTACTCGCATAGCCTCGAGCTTACTCTCCACCGCCCGAAGTTCTAGCTTCAATTCTTCCTCGACATTACGACCGCGCTCTACTGCCCGGTCTAGCTTCTCTTGCCATTCAACTTCAGTAAGGCGCAGCTTCTCGGCCAGTGCCTCCTTCTCTGAACGTAATGTTGCGATACTGCTTTCGAGTTCTTTTTGCCGCTTCCTTTCGATACCTAGCGCTTTGTTTAGAGCCTCAGTATGAGCGGCCTGTGTTTGCTCGGCCTTTGTTTTAGACTCTTGCTCCAATCGTCGGTAAGCTTCATCTCCAGCCAACTTGTCCTTTTTGAGTGCATCGATCTCTTTCTGAAGTGCGGCACTAGCTTTCCGAACATCTTCGTTCCTCTTTTCTTGCTCTTCCTTGCTGTTGATTCGGCTGCGTAGAGCTTCTGCTTCAGCCACTGCCTTTTCCTTGTCCTTTTTAAGCTCACTGGCCTGCTTCTCGTTTTCAGCCATTTGCGAGCGTAGCTTACGGACAGCTGTTCGGAATTTCTGCTCCGAGGTGGAAAGTTTTTGTCCTTCTTCCATTAAAAGGGCAATCTTCTCGTCTTTTTCCGCCAACTTGCGCTCTGCACTACCCGCAACGGCCGAGTTTGCAGCCTGCTTAGCTGCGTCCACAGCATTCTTGGATAGATATTGTAGCTTGGCCTGCAAAGAGTCGATCTGCTCGATATATTCTTGAATCTCTGCCGAGCGGGCCTTATCCTCCTGAATGGACTCTTGCTTTTTCTGCGGTGATTCTTCGGGTGCACTCGTAGTCTGTGTTATCTCTATAGTTTTAGAAGTATCAGGTTCATGGTCCAGAGATATCGGCTGAGCTTTAGTCTTGTTTGTTGCTTGTTGCGTTGCAGCATCTTCAGACTTTGCATCGGTATGTGGCTCTATTATAATCGGCGTTGTGACGTCTTGCTTAGAATCCTTTCCGGCTTCATCTGTATCTTGGATTTCGTGGGGATTCGTTGGTTGTGGTTCTGCAGAGGCAGAGGATCGCTCGACTGCGGGTATCGGCTCGGCGGCTGGGCTTTCGTATTCAGTGGGCTTCGATTCTATCGACTCTATGGTCTCTGAGCTTTGTCTCGACACGACGGGTTCGGTGCTGGCAGGCCGTTCCTTGTCTACAGAGCCGCGGGCAGTGTCAATGGAGCTACGTGGAGAAGATTGTGAAGTTCGCGAAGCTATCGCTTTGGCCAGCCTGGCTTGCAGTCGGTCATTGGCCCGATTTGGCTTTGGAGCCGCAGCTATAGTTATTATCCAAGTTAGCATGCAACAGTCGCTGCGTCGCTCGAAATAAGAAAGCGATAGACAGCGACGTACCAGCGATGGTAGGCTTGGGACTCGGTGATGGGGCAGATGGTTGGACTTTCATTCCCTGCTGCTGTTCATATTGTTGTGGTGCCTGTGCGGCCTGCTGCTCCTCGTCGAGTAAGTTATCAAGGCGATTCTCGACGCCTTCAAAGGCTGATGAGAGAAAAGCCCCCCATCGTGACCCTTTGCCAGGCGCAGTCATGTTGACAATAACCAAGTCGTTTGGGCTACAGCTTATCGTTCGTCAACTGACTGACGTATCCGCCAATGGTCACCTCATCGATCGATTGATCGCAAATATGTTTGAGGAGAGCGAGCGCAGTATTTGAAGACGCTTGTGAGGTCGGGCTGTATGTAACCGTAGCCGTGGCTGTAATTGAGTGGATGTTCACGGGGGAGCGCTTTGTTCAAGGTTGGGGTGTCGTCAGCAAAAGAGTGGCATGTACTAGACTAGGACTACCTAGTAGGTACCGTAAAGTAATGCTAGTGGGTGGTGGGGTGGAGTGGAGTGAACAAAACAGCTCGAGGGAGTACTACAATTTGAATGCGACAAATGAATACCGATTATCCTTGATATATATAGGTAGAAGGTAGGTAAGCTGCGACATAGATCTCATGCTATGCAGTGATGAAGAAAAATACAGAAATTGAAAATAATCCAGAAGAATGTAACGAGTTGTCAGTATTTTACGTTGAACCTCGTGTAAGTCACCAACGTTAGATGTCAACCGGGAATCAGATGGAAAACGGGCCATCAATGTTACACTGCTGCGCCACTAACATTATCACCTCTCAAGTATTAGACTGGAAGTTATGTCATAGCAAAAGCTATTGCAACGGATCAAATACACTCTAACTAAATAAATAAACTATTTTCCCAACTTCCTTCTCTGTTTCTTGGGTATACATGTCGTACAACAGCCCTCCTGGACCACCAGATAAAAATAGATAGACAACAACAGACCAAGCATGCATAAACCGAGTACATTCATACGTCCAGATACAATATCCAATGCCGGGACATCCTCAATACTCCATTCCAATATGCCGTTAGTAAAGTCACGCCAAACCCAAACACCGACCATGTTGGTGTCATATTTTCGTATATAACGTGGTTGTGGTACCGAAATCAAGAGCAATAAAAGCATTGAAATAAACATATAGAAACACGCTCGCTCGAAATGACCCTCATGCAATGTTCGTTCGTTCATCCGTGATCCATCATCCCTTGATCCATCATCCCTTGATCTTCTTCCACCAACTCGTGCGAGGAGTTGCTGCAGTGTCCACAAAGTTTGATGCCCGGCGGGTATGGTGTCGCTCATCGCTACCTTCTGATCGCCTGTCTCGATGGCGACCACCTCGCTCACGTTCTTCACGCTTTGCTCGTCGTTTTCGCCTTTCTTCGGCCTCATCTGGTGTCTCGTCGGAATTTCTGGATCGGTGTTGAGCTCGTCGAGCTCCACGTCGTGCCACCTCATCGTCCTCGGTTTGTCCTCCGTTGGCATCACCAGCTTGGGGAATCTCCGGCGGCGGTGGTGCATCCACATGTTCTTTAACCCATGAAGAGGTTCCAAGATGTGGCCAAGCCGGCTGCTGCATCTCCTCACGCTGGCGTGGCCTTCGCTGATGATTTTCAACTTCATCAGCAGCTCGAGCGGCTCTTCTGGCTTCACGACGGCGGCGACGCTCATGGTCGTCATCGGACGCGTCGACCTGTCGAGGCCGTCGACGTTCGCGTTTTGCAGCCCGGCGGGCCTCTTGCTCCTCTTGCTCCGCAGCAGCTGCAGCCTCCTGTTCCCTACGCAAGCGCCTACGCTCTGCTCGCTGAGCCTCCTTCGCTTCTTGTGCTCGTTGCAGTTCTTCCTCTGCTTGCTGCTCCTCTTGAGCTCGCCTTCCCTCTTCGCCACGCTGTCGAGCGGCACGGCGTCCGGCCCTGCGTCCGTCTTGATCTTGTCTTTGAGCATCGCCCCCCTTCTCACGTTGTCGACGTCGCTCTCGACGCGCTTCGTCCCTAGCTCTGCGTGCCTCTTCTTCAGGATCGGCTCGTTTTGCTTTGCGTGCAGCTCGTCTTGCTTCTCGATCGGCATCGACGACTACTGCGTCCCCATCCATTCTCGCAGTGCGCAAGGCTTCATCGTCAGTTGTTGCGTAAGTACTGCGACGTCGAAGTGGATCAGGGCGTTCGTTCTTGGGCGTTCTCAGGCCACTGAAAAGGCCAGCGAAGCCCTTCTTGGAACCTCGTGGCAGAGGTTGGTCAGTGGGAACATCGGGCTCAACCATAACAGGTTCATCGTCTCGAGATCTTCTATCTCGTCGCCGACGATCGCGTGGGCCAGGCATAGCCATATCATCCGCCATGATGTCCTCATCTTCACGAGATCGTGGTTTATGAGACCGGCGGCGCTCGCGTCTATCATTTGCAAGGTCAGGGTCGACCATGACGACGTCATCGTCTTCACGCGATCGTGTCTTGTGTGAGTGACGACGCTCATACCTTTCTGGTACAGGTGCAGCACCAGACATCATAGCATCTTCGTCCTCGCGAGATCGCGTCTTACGAGATTTGCGACGACTGCTCGGTTCTTCCTGCATGAGCATCTCTTCAGGAGGCGGTGACACAAGGCCACGAGCAGCTTCAGAATGACGGCGCTTGCTGCTGACACCGTCTCTCTTCTCTCGAGTTGAAGCCGAACGTACGAGTGGAGTTTTCCCGAATAGACCAGCGGTTCTGGAGGGAGTCTTCTCAACTTTATCAGACGACGAGCCCTTCGATGATGTCTTTTCTTCCCGCCTTCGGTGCCTACTCGACTTCTCTTGAGGATACTCATCCCGGCCTTCACGCGGTGTCGCACCCCATTTACCCCATGATGTCCCTTCCCGGGCAAGCTTTGGTCTTCGAGAGTGCTTCGGCTCAGGTGGAGGTGTCAATGGAGGATCCGGAACTGGTGGTGGTGGAGGAGCATCACGTCGGGATTTGCTCTTTCTGCTCTTTCTATCCTTCTTTGGCGATAAGTCAATGACTTCAACAATTTCATCGTCCGCAGGCGCTCCAGCTTCAGCTTCCGGTGCTTCTTCAGGAACAGGATCAGCTTCATCTTGACCAAATTCGTCAGCAGCCTCGTCATTTGCGACTTCGGCGGGCTCTTCCTCGGCAACGTCGTCATCGTCCTCTTCGGGTTCTTTCTCGTCAGGAGGACCAGCTTCAGCTTCAGCATCTTCTCCGTCTTCGTCTTCTTCTTCTTCAGCTACCTCATCAGCTTCTGCTGCAGCGGCAGCCTCCTTCGCGGCGAGTTCTTCGGCCCTTTTGGCTGCGTTCTCCTCGAGGAATCTGAGTCGATCTGTATCTTTCCTGCCTAGCCTGCCCTTTCTCGACTTCTTGAATCTGAGAGAATCGAGCTCTGCTTCTTCAGCCTCAGCGATAGCGGCAGCCTCGGCTTCTCTTGCTGCTGCTGCTGCTGCTGCTGCTGCTTCCTCCTCCTTAGCGGCAGCATTATCGCCATCGTTATCCTCCTCCTCCTCCTC
>JABCQV010000453.1:0-40008 GCA_013186375.1 Fusarium aywerte | reverse complement strand
TAATAGTTTAGCTATTAAGTTATAATATTCTCAAATAGAAATATAAAACTAATAATAATAAAATAAATTAAGAACTTTTAAAAAGTTACAGTACTTTTAAAAGTCTGCAATATGATTTTAAATTTATTTTATATAGGTAACTAAGCTAATACTAGTAAATTATATAATTGATATACAGTTTAAAAGCTTAATATCTATATAGGTAAACTTTACTTACTGTACTGTACTATCTATCACTCCGGTGTATATATAAGCTGGTAAGTGATTTTTTACTTATAACTGGGTAGAACTAACACTTAAAAGGTGCAATTATTTCCTAGCTTAACATTTAATCACACATTAAGGAGGGAAATATAAATCCACCAATATTTCACATTTACCTAGGTGGCATAAGTACTATACGATTACCTTAATGATAAGACCGAATGAGTTAGTAATTACTATAAGTACTACTCAATATATCTCGACGATAGTGTCAGTCGTAATACTTTATACTTAATGTCCCTTAGGATAGGTATAAAGACCCTGCCAAATTGAAGAAGGCTAAGGGCTTCTACCGTAAGGTCAAAATCGCCTAGGTCCGTCTGTCCTATCTCTCCTGACGCCAATAGAATCAACAGACCTACAGGATAACACTAAATCGGAACGAAAAATGACGTTTCGACATACTATGGCACGGCTATAATCCTAAGGTAGCTGTGGGTGACACTTACTACTTCGCCATCTGAACCGTCCAGGCCACGGCCCCAGAGATCGGGCAACTCAACCTTAAATTCGAGGATTAGACTGGAAAGACAATCAGCGACCCACGCTTGACTTTCAACTATGATCCGGAGCGGGCCGTTCTGGCAGTTGCGGTGCCGGTGGGCCTTGTTTAGAAAATATACGTGCTCACACATCGAAGTCAAGGTCAGGCTAGCCCAAAGTCAAAGATTCAGTCTGGACTATAGGTTCGATCAACCAAGATCACGGTCACGTGGTCCTCCCCAAGATCCCACCGTCCTACAACTGCCATGATGCAATGCAATAGTAACCTCAACATTATGAACAGGGTAAACATAAATATAAAATTGGTAACTAGACAGTTGGACTGTGTTTTATGCCCTGTTACATAGATTCTAGGTGCCAAGTTAAGGCTCCCCAACCTTGTCTCCAATCGTCCAGACTCACTGTGATCTTGTCTAACCGCAATAGATGGTCAAAGGCCACTCATATTCCACTGTAATCGTAACCCATTAACTTCTGGAGATAAGCGGTCTGCTCCTGAATATCGGGGTTTTCGTGGGTGCTGAATGCTTGCGAAACCGCCCTTATACTGCTGGTAGTGCTTGAGGCTTTTCCAGCCCTGCTTCGTGTCATTACTGACAGCC
The DNA here is from genome assembly GCA_013186375.1 of Fusarium aywerte. Taxonomy (NCBI): domain Eukaryota; kingdom Fungi; phylum Ascomycota; class Sordariomycetes; order Hypocreales; family Nectriaceae; genus Fusarium; species Fusarium aywerte. The sequence continues at coordinate 38,638 of JABCQV010000453.1, read as the reverse complement.
TTTCAGAATCTTCCGACGCTGCTTCCTCAAGATTTCTGAAGTCGATCACCGTCCTTCGCTTATGCAGGCTCTTTATATCCTGCAGGCCTTTCTCAAGGATCTCCTGTTTCACTCGTAGGTGTTCTCTCTCCATACAAGATTCCCGCGTTTCGCCCGCGAGGACGCACAGATCTTCATCACTCATTTCCATGACATTTACCGATCTGAAAAGGCACGGAAGCTTACTGATGAGACAATCCTCGATTGCCAAAACGCTCACGTCATCGATGAACCTATCCACTGCGACCTAAGAAGAGGTTGTAACGGTCAGTTCCATTGTTATATTTTAGTTCAAGGGCGCAACTTGCTTTGTAATATGCTTTCATATAGTCTACTGCCAATGCGCTTCCAAAACGCTCCATATTTGATTCGAAACCCTCTTCAGACAGTTTCAAGAGCTCCAAAGGGTTTATACTGATCTTCTTGTCCGAGCCATCGAAACGGTTTTGACCAAACATTCTATTGACCAGCGTCATGATAGCGTGCTTGTGTCGATTCTGCTGAGTCCGCTGAACATTCCGAATAAGCTGTGAATTATTTGTGATCGAATTCTGTGCAGCTGATACAAGCAGTGCGTTAATCTGACTGTTCATCTGGATTTCGAGCCTATTGATCTCTTTACGAACGAGTTTGAGAACCCCTTCCGAAACTTCGCTTGCGGCGATTTGCTTGATTATCTGTTCAGTCGCTACGTCCACGGCCTCGAGGATACTTTCAGCAAGGAGCATCGCAATCTTCCTCCAGGGCGTGCATTGCTCGACAAAAAGATCGTTAACGATGAGGGGGTTGAAAAGGCCCGGAAGCTCACGGCCTTTGCTGTATACGAGGCGACTAGCAACCTCGTCGATAAAAGCAGACCGAGAAATGCTTGGTACGTCGCGAAAATCGTCAGCATCTTCATCATCACTCTCGGAATCGACGATATGCTGACTGTGACCGCTTAGCCGCATGTCTTCCGTAAACTGATCAAGCTTCATCCGCACTACAGCTCTCAGTCTTCTGTTGAATGTAGCACGATCATTCCGGCTACCAAAGAATTGATCGGTGTATATACCATCAACTGCCTGTCTCATCAGGAATGTGTATTCCTCACTTACTCGCAGTAAGTAGCCCCGTTGCTGCTGCGGGGTTCCTCGCACTGGGCCGAGACAGTCGAGTCTTTCAGCGCAATCACGAATACCATCTTCCACATCCTCTTCAAGACTCGGAAGTTGAACAAGGATTTGGTCTCTCAAAACCATGCTCAATCTGACCCGTAATGCCGCAACCCCGCAGTGCGAAGAGTCAACACTGTTCCACAATCCTTGCGAGAAAAAGTCCTTCTCTATATCATCGCGCTGTGCTGAGGTGACATCACGCTCCTTGAAATCGCGGTTTTTTAGAACATGCCAGCCGAGACGAAGCTCGGCCTCGAGGTTTCGGGCAAGACGAACGAAATAGTTCTCAGACGGAGAGCCGACATCTAAAGTGTCGGGCTTCGTAATAAGACCCAAGGTTCTGAGGCCCTGTGGATCGGCGTTCTTGGCCATCAAAGTAACTTCTTGCAGAACGTACTCGTACTTGGCTGACACTACAGTAAGTATGATACTCCGCGGCCGCGCCATATATCTCGCCACCATATTATGGACAATATCAATATCACTGTCAGATTGCTCCTTATTCCCTCCTCTGAAGAGGCCTGGAAGGTCTACCATGGTAAGATGTGGCTGATTTGGCCCAGTGAGCTCGATGCGGAGTGTGTCTTCGTAGAACTCTCCAGAGCCAGTCTGGGCAGCCATGGCAGATTCAGCTTCCTCCGTCACGGCGCCCAGTCCCTCCTTGTCGATGCTGGCCTTTGGCTGCCAGTTTTCAAGGCGTTCTTTCTCCTCACCATAACGGCTCTCACCAGCAGTAATAGAAACCTTAACATTAGTCTTGTGACCCCGGCGAAGGACCAACTCCGTAACAAAACGTGTACAACAGCCGTCTTTAATGGGGAACGCCATGCCAGAGATGGCCTCCAGGACGGAACTCTTCCCTGCAGACTGATCTCCGCAAACGATAATTTCGGGCAGGTCAACATAACGGCTGACTCCCTGCAAACGAAGGTTGTCGATGATGTCCAGGAGATCCCGGTAATCTCCCACGGCGATGTTTGTATCGATCTTAGATGTCTCCATTGCGTCTTTGGATGTTGTGGTGAAGTCGATAGCTGTTTCACAAGACGGGTAGTACTACTGCTTCTTCCAAAGCCCACAAACGGAACACGCTGAGACCCAATTCCCAATCTTGACTGGGAGCGCCGCCATGATAAGATGGTAGGCCTCCTGCAGGATTGGGCATCAAGTCATTTACATCGCCTCTGTACATGCTAAGCTGTACCCCCGCCACGGTTAGCGTCTGTGAAATGATTGGACTGTTGCATACGGTTGGTGTGTTGATCTGGTTTTCGTCACCCAATCCGTGGAACCCCGCTCGCAATGGTGCTCCAGCTTACGTTTGTGGTGTGTGTGGTGTGGAAAAGTGCAGCATGCAGTTGAGAAATTTTTGATGAGTATTTGATGTAGTTATGACGACGCCTTGTATTCGACCTCCTTGATGCGCAAGTCGAATGCATAATCATGTTTTCAAGTATTTTGCCTGCGTGCAATATCCCGCGTCTACACCACGTCACCATGTTTCATTCTGAATTATCAGAAAGACTTTCATCCTGGACCATGAGCCTTTCTTGAGCTTCTTTTAGTGATCTCAATTCCGTAGGCACGGTAGCTGTTAAGGTCAAAGAAGGCCCGGCAGTCGAATCATAGTTCCCGCGCCGCCGAGGAGCAGGCATGCCATTCTTCAGCTCTTGCCTCGTCAATTTCTCAATTTCGTTGCTCAGCTTTATGAAAGGGGCGCTTAAAAACTTTCCGGGTACCTTGTAGTATGGTGGTGGCATCCACGACGGGTAGATCTTCTGGTGACAGGCAGAAACCTGAAGTCTTAGTGGATGGTGGCGCATGTACTTGTCGCAGAGAAAGCAGGCCTTCTTGCTCGTTCCTATGAACCGCATGCTGGGAAAGCATTCAGGATTGCCTTCGTAGAATACAATGGCTTGCATTTCGGCATGGAGCGTCAGGTCCAAGCGACAGGCCTTACGCAGTCGTGCTTCGACATTGTGCGTACCCAAATGCTTTTCCAGCTGCTCCATTGTTGAACGCGTATCTCCCCCAACAAGTTTGCGAATGGCTGTTGACAGTGGAGCTTCACCGCCAGGGTATCTAAATCGGGACTGAGCGGGAGCCTCGATCTGTCGGATGGAAATCTCGGCGAAGATTTCAGGCTCCTTTACGGCAAGCTTGACCATGGATTTGATGGCAGAATGGTAGCGAGCGACTTTGTGGAGATTATTCAACCAGACAGGATTTTGTGAGTCAACATTCCTTAGTAGTGATTGCAATTGCTCAGCGTGATGCCATCTGGCTTGCGCTGCCCAATCAATGAGCATGGCTGTAGCTGCATCACTCCAATTCTCGACAGGAGAGGCCGTGAAAGGGCAATTCTGCAGCCAAAATCTGAATGTTCTTGGCTTGACCTGGTCATCATGAAATCGAGATTGTGTGTATCGCAGAAAGTCTCGGATGCCTCGCGCCTCAATTCTTTTCGCAATTGACATTATCCGACCTCTATCAAGCGCGACAACGAGCCGCAGGATCTCGGGCTCGGCTTGCATCGATAGCTTTTCTGTATCGCTCATTATATCAGTAAAGCTCACGGAGTTGCTGAGAGGCCAAGTACCCTTTCTGGCCACGTCTTGAAGTATTTGTAATACTTTTTCAAGGCCTGCCAGATCCGTCAGACATAAGCCATGGTTGCGCGCCACGCGTAGGATATTTCCAGCTTGTTGATGTCTTTCTAAACACACAGCTGTAGCTGTTTCCGCCCCCGAGCTCGACGTTGAACAAATAAGAGCGAATGAGTCGAGAAACTTCTGCTTGAGCTGCCACGCACTCAAATGGCTGCAATCTGGATTCTCGTCGAGTATTCTGGTCGGGTTTCCACGGACAGGGTCAATTAGACGTAATAACACAGAATGCAACACAAAGCGATTGAGTTCTTCACCATTAATCTGAGTGAGTCCCCCTGTTTGCTTCATTCTGACCAAATTCTGAGAGTAAACTCTGTTGCGATTGACGGCACCATGTAGATGAAGAGTCTTGTCGTTGGAAAAGGTGATGCTGAAGGGGGGTTGTGAGGTTTTTAACTTCGCACTGCGTCATCTTGTGCTCCGCGAGCAAGAAAGTACTCATGCTAGAAGCATATATCTGCGTTGATGACTTACCATTCAAATCCGATTGGGCCACGCGTGAATGCTCCTGTCATGGCGACTAGTTGGGATCTGCTGGCAGCATTTTGGAACTTCTATTCCAAAAATCACTCACCGCTTACTACTCACGCCACTTATGTTTTCAGAGTTTAATTCTGCCATTGTGTAGCGTTCCCACATGCTTTGTCAGTAACAGTATAAGAAGACACTAAATTTGACTGAAGTATCGAAGACTCGTGTGTGTAAAGATTCAGGGATAAGAGGGCAATCGGAAATTAGCTCCTCGTTACAGCTGCTGTTAAATTGTAGCCGCTCGGTAATTGTGTTAATAGGATTCTATCATAGTTGACTATGGGATCTGGTCTATACTCTGTCGAAGTATGTCAGTTTACAAATTTTATATTTCGATCTATGTTCCATTTGTAATTCCATGGTCTACGCCACGATAACAGAGACATAAAATAGGATGATGAATTATCGTTCTCATTGATTCAAATAGAATCTTCTGTTGTTTTTTTATGCTTGAATGAGGGAAGGTCTCTTTTTATTTACACAAAATATTCTCCTTTCTTATTTCGCCAATGAATAAAGTCTAATTATCGGCAAGATAGGACGGGATCAACCTCTGTAGGGGGTCATGTTGGTTCCTCCTCTCATCCCTGCAATTATATCCAACCAGCCTGCCCGCCGCTCCACCCTCCAAACTCCTTTCTTGTCGACTTGGGCTCCATTACATCTGCAGATTCCGTAAAACGAGGCTGTAAAATGGTTCATTGCCCAACCGTTATCCTACACGTATGGATCTGACTGCATGTATGACGAAAAACTATTTGGATAGCCAGTTGAGTCGGTCAATTGTTGACGTATAAATCGTCGCTCTACATTCAACGCCGGTGCCCGAGTTTCTCTTTTCCTTCACCACGCCGTCGCTCACTCACTCGTCAATGATCTTGCTGAAATTAATTTCCGCTGTATCAAATGGATTCACAGAAATCTTCAACCTCCAGCTCTCCAGTCTCGACGCCGCAGAAGCTAGAGTCAACATCAACTGATGCAACACCACTTCCTTCTGAACAACTTCAGGACCCCGTCGATGACTTCTTCTGTTTCATTGAAGAATATTGCGCTAGAGGAGGATTTACGCGTCTCCGCGGAACATGTCTTGAGAACAAAAATCTGAAAACAAGACTCGAGTCACTAGAAATAGCTTATCGTGAAAACATCAGTGCACTCACCAAATCCGACAGCATGTGTCTATCTGAACACGAGAAATACGAAGAAGCAAACCGCACCAAGGAAGAGGCGTTGAAAAGATTGCACAACGAAGAAGAAGTCACCAAGGACCTTAACGTTCGATTACACGACCTCGAAGACGACGTGAAGAAGTTGACGACTACATCCAAGTTATGGGAGAAACGGACCATGGATTCCACTGCTAGAGAAGCAGCCAAGGATGATGAACTAAAGAAAGCCGGTGAAAGCATCAATAAATCAAAGCAGAGTCTGCAAACATTGCAGAAAGAACTGGACTCTAGGACTGCTGATCTTCGCCAAGTCCAGGCTGATTTCCGAGTAGTCCGATCATTTGTTGTCGAGCTAGACAGCCTTGCCGACAAGAAAGCACATATGTATGTACTTGGAACTGCCTATATCCTTGATATTGACCCAGGAAGCCCTTGGATAACCTTCTTATCACTGACACTTTCCTTGCTGCAGCCAAAGTCTCTTAGCTGGCTCTTTCGATCTTGCATGCAAACTCATGGAGGATTTTCTGCGCAGTGATCTTGATCAGGGATGTCTTGACAACTACACGAACTGGAATAATCTTCGAACGCAAGTGTCGAGTAAAGAAACCATTCCGCTTCCAAATTCAAACACATCAGCGGCCAAGAGTATGAGAGTCGCTGCCGGACTCGCTATCCTGAGTAAAGCGCTTGCCAGATACATATTCAGACCTACCCACCTCACGAAGGATTTTGAGCTCGACATACTTCTTGACAAACTGAGCTCTCAGGACCCTCTCCATGAAACCTATGCCCGTGCTACTCTGTTGAAAATTCTTCCTGCTACACAGAAAAAGAACCAGGAAGGTTCAGTCGACGCTGTTGTGAAACATGCGTGGGATTTCTTGAACCATCTTGTTATCTCATCCCGAAGAGACGACTTCAGGCTGTCGCTGCAGCGCGTGACTGACCAAATATGCCATCGCTGGGCTACAGTTCAGAGACTGGAGGAGGTAGTCAAGCCTAGTTTCTCTTTGAATTTACCTGACGACTGGCAACAACTCCCATCAGCCGGTTCCCGGGCACCATCTTCATCCTCTCCCCAATCCCCAACACAGCAGATCAAAGTGGAACGACAGTGTCAGCAAAAGCCTTCAACGGCGTCATCTACGCCCGTCCCCAATCCTGCGGAAAACGACAACTATAAGGAAGCAGTATGGCCGGCATTCTTAGCAGCAAGCCCGGACCAATTCCAGCAGGACACAGATGAAGAAGAAGATACGGAATCATCCTGGGAACTTATCCTTCAAGGTTACGCCTTGACAAATTCGCAAGTCAAAAGTGCTGAACAAGAAAGGGCTACAGACCAGGAGGCTTCCCGTAGGGCTAGGAAAATTGCCAGACAGAACGGAAGCAATTCTCACCAAACGACTAGGAAACGGCGGAACTCCGCTATCGACTTTTTGAAGTCTTCCCAAAAGGGTCCACAGGAGACAGACGTGCATGAACGATGATGATCAGGAACGTGGCGTCACTCGGTTTCCCATGGAAGGCTTTCTTTTGTTTTTAAATATTCTTCTAGGACCTACAGTATTTCCAGTACATTAAGTACGTACGCAACCTCGCGACAGGATAGCTAGCTACATATATCATCTTTTAGCGTCACTACCTCTATGAACATTCATTTCCCGTGTCCTCTGTGGGCGGAGAATGGATTTGCTGTGACATCAACCAACGCTCAAGTAATTGCGACTAGCCAGGATGGACCCAGCAAAGGTCATAATTGGTTGTGTAAGAGAAAGTACCCTTTCTTGAAGCAAATTATGGTTGCTGGCAGAGTGTTGACATAGTGTTAGCAACTGCATATTGCGACATTGGATGCCACACGGTCATTCAGGAATGGACCTCAACTGACAAGCCGAGTCGCGATTTGACCAGCAGTATTAGATGTATCTCACCGAGCTGAAGGGTCTCTCTGTCGATACCAAGAAACCAGGTGCATCTTCTATCTAAACATAGATGTTGTCGTTCGTTCGGCTGGAGGGATTCCTGAGGGGGATTCCATTGGGAATAACCAGCTGGAAGTGAAAGCCATGGAAGGCTAAAGACATAATTATCAATATAATTATCAACTATATAAATAAAGCATTTACCATTCCGTACTTTAGCTTAAGCAGTCTTATAACCTGCGAAAGAAAGAATTTGGTACGCGATCACTACTTATATGAGTTTGATTTGGATGTGTTGTCGCCGGGCATGAAGCACTTGGTCGAACACTTTACCTTCTATTATAACTCAACCCATTAGATTGACCATAATTATTACTTAGTTGTGCTTTTCCATAGTGATGAACAATTGGTGGAAAGTGGTACATCTATCACCGAGTACTCGACATCGAACCCCACGCAAATCTTCCATGAACTCATGCATTGGTTTGGTGGCGTGGACCAGAACTTCGAAGACCGTAAGACACCCTCAGCGCACCTAATAAAAAAGTTAAACTAACCGAACACAGTCGTCAAAGTTCAGATCGCTGTCGATAAAAGAGGCCGCCTCCCGTATAAGAACAGGCAGCGCCTGATAGAAAGATTTAACCAGCCCCAGAACGACGCGGAGCAGAGTCAAGCAAGGCTGAGGAAACAAGGAGCGTGTAAGTACAGGACCACTAATTAAGTCTCTTGGTAATCGCGCTTAACACTCCATAGATGGTCTCAATTATATTTTCGGTCTAGCCATTAGCCGCGAGGCATATCCGAACAACTCCGGGTCAGATAAGGCAACCCGCAATGCCGACTCGGTGCTCATGTTTGCGTTCATGATGTAAGTCTTCGTTTGTACCCAACTACGAATGTCCGTGATCTTACTGAATTCTCGATAGGTACATGGATGATTGGGACTGGTCTAAGGATGGACACGCTAGGGACCTAAACAAAATCAAGACCAAGTTGAAGCTCCGGACTTCATAAGCATTGCACTACAAGGTCTGAGTTCCGCAGTAGATTTGTTGGTTGGTCGAAGAATACGATTATGTAAATCTAGAATAAAGTCACTTTGCAGTGAATATCGGGACGTTGAACAGCTTTGTTATTTTATGGGGTTCTCAAATGAGAGTCATTACTCTGGTAATGCAAAAAGGAGTTCATTGTACTGTTCCCACCATTCATAATATCCCGTGCACAACAAGGAGCAAGTACCCAACTTGATATATTATGTAATCAAGCACGTGGTCAGTTAGCCATGCTCTTATTAAATTAGTTTCTCTCGAAGGACATGAAACAAATCTCTTCCTTTCACCAACAGCACCCGACTACAACCGGAATATGACTCGCCCAACTCCTTCACCAGGACGGGATGGTGATGGTTCTTTACCACCAGGTTGGATTGCCTGTTCGAGAGACAATTCGCCCGGTAGACTACTCTATACAGCTCTTACAAACTCGGATATACTAAGATAATTTAGTCCCATCCCGGGCCTCTTCGGAATTACCGTCTCCAACGTTTTCCCCATTGTCTCCATCAGTTGACTGGAGAGATTATAAAACCCAGATGCCCTTCCTGCCAACAGAAAGATCACGCGCCCTTACACCAGCAGGTTTCCAGGATGATACTGAAGATCAACAGCATCGCCCGGTCGCTGTGCTTCAACGATCCTTCTGGTACAAGCTACCGGCAAACGTGAGGCGCGATATTCTCCGACTTGCATTTGGAGACAAACGCGTCCACATGTGTCTGAGTCTTAATATGAACGGTCGACGGACTGTCTCAGATGATGAGCCCCAGAGATGGTCATGGCGCGGTGGTCTATGCAAACGAAGGCGCTCTTGGATTGAAGAACCTGTGGCATCAGATGAGGACATCCACGGTCCTCGGGGAGACTACTGTTTCGACGACGAACAGTATGGTCAACACAAGACGCGTTGCAAGGCAGCAAAAATTGGTATCATGGGTTGGCTTCAGTCCTGTCGACAAAAGTGAGTTGAATAACATCTTTCAGAATGGGGTGGTAGTTAATGATATATCCAAGCTATGCAGAGGCTCTTGATGTCCTGTACTCTACCAACACCATCGTCTTGTCGGGCGATGCCACGATTCTGAATCTGACCCAACTGGTTGAACCGTCACATTTCACACTCATCACTTCGCTCGAGGTCAACTGCCTGCTGGGGAGAGAATCGAATCTTCTACAAGATCTTTTGGATATTCTTACTCAATATCCTTGTAACTTCCCACGATTAAAGCGACTCCGTGTTTCGGTGCGAGATACAGCCCATCGTCTGCATCTAGGTGAAATACTTGCACAAACTCTTGAATCGCTTGACAAGTTCGTTAGAGGTAAGCCTGGCCTGGAAGAGTGCGCGTTCGCACTACCTTGGGAATGGTTACTAAGCATCGCCATACGTCGCCTCTATAATGGAACCACATGGGAACGGAATTCATACAGCCAGGTTTGGCGTACATTAGGTGATGATGGAGATGGCTTTTGTGGCGATGCACCTGATGGTTTCATGCCCTGGATTTCAGATCGAGATTATACTGTCTATGGCAAACTCGATGTTGTACAATTGCCATTTGTGGATAGCTATCCAAACCCTCCTTTTCACCTAGGCCATGAGGCTTCCAAGGGCTATTGGCTCCTAGGGGTATCCGACCTGCCGTGGATTATACGAGCCTGTTCACCTTCAACCCCTGACCCATGGCAAAGATCAGTTGCACGCTCGTTCGAAGATTCACCTTATCCACCTGATGCTCCGAGCCCTGAGTTTACACCTACAACTCCGAATGAGGAACCTTACAAGCTTGATGGTGAGTACACTGTAAATACTACTCCACTAGAGTTCAAAAGAATCATATTAATATCCTTAGATTAACCATATAGGCTACTGAGGCCTCTATTATAATCAATCCTCTGATCAGTGCAATTAGCACCGGATGAAAATAGCATCTGCACTCCCGCCCGGGACCACACTGCCCATAGTAATATATCGTGGCTATTTAGCTTCCCGCTGCTCACTATATAATACTTGTGAGGGCCACTGGCTTCTGGAGGCCTATACTGGGGCATTGAATACAGTATACAGTTCGCCTTTACACTTTACCGGCATCATAGATTCACCGATCCCTCGGGTATCCACATGACTTGCCATCTGCATAGCTTGACTAAGATAGCCAATATCTGCTGCATGTAATAGCGCGGGTGCAGCAAGGGTTTCTTCAAGCGACAACCATGGTTGCACATAAGAGTGACTCAGGTGAATACTAGATTCAGGATACGATCATATAGTTCAGAAAGATGGTTTGTATAATTTGTATATTAAACTTTGGCCTGCCTGTAAGAGGTCAACCTAGCTGTTGACAGAATCGAGTAAAATTGAAATCCTTGGACATCTGCTAAAAGGAAATAAATAAATAAACAATGTGTATATATCTGGAAGAAATTCAAAGCCCATATAGACAGACCGGTACAATACAACGTATTAATCAGTCGTCACTTGAATAAGGTGAGTCCTTTAGCCCGTATAACTATGACCATTTATATAACAGCGCGACAAGTCATACCCCGAGGAGGCTGATAACAACCGCTGTTTGTATTTCCAAAAGTCGGCGATCTGATTGTTGCCAAACATGGATTGCAGGTGTTGATATGCCTCTCCATCTGCAAGTTCAAGAACCACTGGCGAGGCAGTATTGCTCTGATCACGACAGGGTCATAGGGGTTTCCACTTTCGGGGCAGAAATTGGACGAAGCAGACTGACCAGCTGCACTGCCTGGTCCGTTTATCTCAGTAATGGTTTTGGTAGCAATAGTGACATCGTCAGTGACGATGTCGATAGTTTTGATGACTTCTTCGGTACTGCAAGTCTTGAGGACGACAGTGGTTTTGACCGTCTGAGTGACCCAGTTGGTGACGACCGTCGTCCTGATGGTGGTGGCACGCGTGATCTTGACGCGAACGGTCTTGGACACAACGGGTACGCGAGGGACGATGACTGTTTCAACAGTGACGCCCAACCGGGGGTAAGCCGATGTGTATTGAGCCGAGTTGGACATACGTTTCCGAGATATTCTGGGATGAGAGGTACCGGGGGCTTACGCTTGGAAGGCGGCTTGACGTCGGCACCCTGCATGATGATTGCCGTTGACCTGCTCGGTCACCGTCTTTGTTTGCTCCACAGTTTGTGTTACGACGATGCTCTCTGTGATAGTCTACACAGTGAACCTGGCGCTCGTAGCGGTAATGGATGAGGTGCTGGCGACGACGATCGATTTTCTAACAGTCGGAGCCTTCTTGGTGATTGTAGTCTACTTGGTGAGTTGTATCAGTGTTCGCAGTATCAGGTCGAGCTGGTATATCTTACGCCTCCTTTGGAGTCACTGTAGTAACAAGAAATGACTTGCAGTCAAAGTTGCCCTAGTCATTGTAGGGCTCAGCAACAGCGATTCCGGGGCGTTTTGTTAGCTAATGCCATGGATTTGCAAAGTAAACCAACATACAATCCAGGAAGTATGAATAGGTAGACTATATAATTAATAGAGACTCTTGCTTATTATAGATTGCAATACTCTTGCCAAAAGGCATGTTATATAGTGAAGTGCATAAGCATAGATAATCTATTATTAAGACACTGTGTATGCTGGCAGATCCTAGAAATAGCTTAGGAATTTAATCCTCCTTTCTTCATCAGTCATCTTATTAAAATGTTGCACCTCTTTCTCTTTTACCTTTAAATATTGTCGGAGCAACTCGTTCCCAATCCACGTTTCGATATCTGTATCTGCTTTCAACACCCCCAGACTCTCAGACAGGCTTCGTGGCATGCCTTCCGTTATCCCCAGGTCTGCCAACTGACGCTTAGCTTCCTCGTATGATAGGGCTGATGGCACAACCTGGCAGTCTTGGGAGATCAGTAGGATCTCAGCCTCTATGCCGTGAAGGCCAGAGAGAAGAAGGCCAGCCATGAAAAGGTAAGTGTTGGCGGTACCATCGAGCGCTCGGAACTCCCAGCGATTGTCATTGACCCTTCTTACAGGCAAGTCCTTATTACCGGTACCGAACCCAACCCACTCGCCAGCACAATCTCCTGTAACTCTCTCGTAGCTATCAAAGTTGGCGAGGCCAAATGCACAGAGCGCACGCATTTTAGTCAAGACACCTGCCAGGAAGTTCCTTGCTACGTCCTGGGTCAAAGACTCGAGAGACAGGTGAGCATGGATGCCAGTTTTTGGACCCTTGAGTATCGGCTTTGGTGTGAGTGTCCCTTTAAGACCGTGACGCAGAGTGATTGTTCTAATCGTCTCCTGTGCCGCCATGAGCCCATCGACAGCCTCGATCGGTGGGAGTGGTGATAAGGCAATCTCGAATTGGTCAAGGCCCTCGACGTGGAAGTGGTAGGTTTCAATGCCAGATAATTTAAGTGCATGCACAATCTCTTCGATAATATCAAGATTATTGGTTCTCAAACCAGCTGTCATGCTGTATCCAACTGTCTGGTCTATGGTTCGTGCAGCACTGTGTTTTTCGTCTAGCAACACAAACTCAATCTTGAATCCGACCAAGATCTGCGTTTGAGCCCTTTCGAGAAGCCGATCCTCGGCAAAACACAGAACGTGCCTTGGACATCTCGCAAACGGATCTTTGAGTCCCATGTGGGCTGTGAAGCATTGGACCGAGGCATGACTATGCCGATAACCGCATATGGCGATTGAACTCCAGTCAGGCACCAGTCGCCAATCCTCGATTCCATCGGGAAAGCATGCTGGTGCTGTGGAAACAGGAATAATCATGCAGTTTTGAGCAAGGGAATATTTCAAAGTACTCGCAGCCAGCTCCTTGGCCGTGCTAATTGTGATGATACGTGTGCGAAGCACTCCAGAATAGTCGACCCATTGAAGACGGACATATTCCAAATAAGTATTGTTTTGTAAGAACTTGATAAAAAGCTCTTCTTGACCGGAAGTTCTTGTACTTCCAGCAATTGACGACATGAGATCCAGAATGTATTGCGTGTTTAGTCGTTATTATTTACGAAAGAACAAAATATTAGAGACATGCAAATACAGCGGATAAGCTTGACTCGATAATGGCTGGTATATGGAGTGGCGTGGTGCTGCAAACCAACATCCGCAATTCCTGTTCGCCATTCCCTGGCGAGTACCTATATACGCATTGGCAAGGGGAATGGGTAATATTCGATTATCTAGCTGCAGGCGTGGGAACCTTTCGCGCCCTGTAAGCACTTTGTTTTCGACTTTTGCATTGCGTAGCTGACTTATTTGGTGTGTAGCAGTCGAATGAGTTGGACAAGCGCCGCGCCGCCGTTAAGGTGGTGCTGAAGGGTTGTGCCGAGGGCACCTTCCCTTCGGCTGGTGACCCTCGCTTGGTTTGAGCGAGCTTTGTTTGGGGGTTTCGAGTTGCGCGTGGTTTGTTGTGCGCTGCGGTGGCTGGTTTTGTGCTGCCCCTTGCCTTCTGGGCAAGTTAGATAAATAAATTCTTTTCCTTGAGTATGATGTATGCCTATGTTCGCAATGCAAAACCGTAAAATGAGCTTCGTAGGTTAAAGGTGCAGTTCTTCTAGGATTTCCCAAATCGTTCTTTCTTCTGGCAATTCGTTCCTTCTTTGCGCAATGCGGTGTTCGATATTGATCAGCCCGGATTGTTGGAGGCATTCCTTTAGTCTTTGGCCTTGCAATGCTTTTGTAAATCCATCGGCAATATTCTCTCTTGATTCAATAAAACTTGTAGCAATTGTTTTCTGCTGAATAAGTTCTCTTAGCCAATGGTTGTGGATATCTACATGCCGGAGTTTGGTCTTTATCTTCTCAAGAGGATTTGTGAAAAGGGATATCGTCTGTGTATTGTCGCAGTTGAGGTGCAAAACGGTATTTTGCAGCTCGCCAAGGCTTTTGAGAAGTCGTAGTTGGAAAATGCCTTCCTTTACTGCTTGGCATGCCGCAAGTAATTCTGCCTCTGTAGTCGAGGTTGTAACTGTATCCTGTTTATTTGCCCTCCAGCCAATAAGACTTCCATATAGTGTCATTGCATAGCCTTGGGAGCTTTTCCGGTCACTAGTAATGACAAGGTCCACGGTTCGATCCCGTGTCGAGGCAACGAACTGACGTTCGATTGTTGTCATATTTTTGTTCCATGCCTCCAATAAACTTGTCCTCTTATTTCTTAGTTTTGTGAATTGGATGGCTGCTCGTCTCCCACTTTTGTTAGTTAGAAATTAAGTCTCCTGATTCTGACAGCATCAACAGAATATGCAGTAAGTTCGTGTTCAATTGAGGGAGTTGTTATGTTAGCGCATTAGGCGTGACTTGTGAAAGTACACCCCAAATGGGAATTCAACGCCCCTGTTAGCCGAAAACGCCAGTGTAAGCTGAAACGATTGCAAGAAAATATGCCCAAACAGTGGTGGGAAGATCCATATCTACTCTGTGTCCTACTATGTTTGGCACAGTCCAAAAGGTATCAAGGTTCCGAGTCACAGACTGAACACTACCCTGTGCGTTATGCTGCTCTGAACCATTTCTTTCCTGGGCCCTAGCTAATCATGATCCAGCAACAATGACACGGAAAATGCACACATTCTTTATGCTGAGTTCCACGACGATACTCTCACAGGAATCTGCCGTGCAACCCATCGCATAAAGGCGGATTGGCCAACGACATATCACACCACGTTCCCTTTTAAGCCATTCAAAACGTTTTACGACCGTATCATCAACGAACTTTTAGGGGGTGCCAAATACAAGAAGCAAGACACCGACGTGGGGTTCAACACCGCTGCGGAAGATTTACGGAGAGAAATGACTCAGATCGAATGGGATCAAATTGAATGATAGAATGCCTGGGGCAGCGCAGATGCTCTCTTTGCTTAGGTGCATTAGTAGATGAATATGAAAATATGTAGAAATCTATTCCGAGTCGCTCCTTATGCTTTCCGAAACTTCGTCCACCTCACCAATCATCTCTCCACCAGTCGTAGCCTCTGGGCCCTTCTGAATCTGAGTTTGAAGGTTCCAACCAAGTATCGACAGCCCTAGAAGCAGCTTCCAAGTTGAACGAATGTGGCCAGCCATGGTCACGATAGATCTGTCTCACATATTGGATGTCTAGATCTGTTCCCAATCCTTCCGCTTGACTGTTCACCTCGTCCTCGGTGATTCGTTGTTTGCGCTCAGGGACCTTCTCCGCCTCAATTGTGATCCTGCCCTTTCCAGGAATGAGCTTTAAGTTTTCGTACTGTTCTCTGAGATTGGAAAAGAAGTCTTCAACTGGGATCGCAGATAAGGCGTCCGCCTTATTAAGATGCTCAATTATCTCGCAATCCTTGACGAGCAGCCATAGAATGCGACCGTAGGTTCCATAGCCTTCGGCGATGCAAACAACATCGCTTGGGTCTTGCTCATCCTCCGATGACCAAAACTCCATGAAGTCGTAGATTTCGTTATGACGCTTGAAATCTTCAGGCGTCCAACCTGAAAGATCTAATGGCTTAGATCTATAATGGATTTGAGCGGTACTCTTGTTGTCGAGGTAAGGCAGATGACGCATAACCTCGACAGTATAGTCAGACTTGATGTGCCCACAAGACTGGAGTGTGATCTCTGGCCATCCGGTAGGCGGAGGGATCTTGAGGTCGGATTTGTCGTAATTGAGTGTGGTCATAAAAGAATAGAAGTCGACAAACAAAGCCCCTAGTTCCTGGGGCGTTAATCTTGGCTTATCAGAACCCTCAGACACGTCCGAGTCATAGGATCCATCGTCTGACGGGGGCGGCGACGGTGAGCTGCCATGACCGCACATCTTGGAGAGAAAATTTGGCAAATAGAGTAAAAAGGATATGAATGGATCTGATCAGCACAATGGGATGAGACGAAGAAGTATTTATAGGTAGGTTGGTAGTGAGATTCCGTCCCGCCTGTCTGCGCAGGCCTTGTGGTGGAGCATGCCTCTAAATCACAGGGGCTAGCTGGGTAAGTATGGAGCGCCGGGTGGACGCTATAACAAGTGTAGCGTTAAAGCCTTATGCAGGCAAGCAGTGAAGAGATGGCTCGTTGCGGCGAGATACGTGATGTTGATTGGGCTAAGTTGGCCAACTTGCGTTGCCTCTGTGCTATATCATATCTAGGCTATTATTTACCCGGGGTTGCCCCGCTTCTGACCTTCCACCCTTCAGCAGACAGGGATTCGAAAACAAAACAAAACAAAACAGCTCACGACAGGCGGTACATTAACGGTACATTAGAAGCAATAGCGGGGTCCTAACACAAACTAAAGCAATTAAAAAATGTCCAAAGTTATGAGTATCCAACCATTGCCATTTACGCTACCTACCGTCAGGTTGGTACTTTAGTAGATAGCCCATGAGTCAACCACCCAGCTCCCACCTCCACACAAACATCAACATATTCCTGACTTGGCGATACATGAGGAACCAACCTCTCAATCTCCGTTTACCCCCTTCACGTAATCTTTTGAGTAGTCTCACTTTGGTCCCGGCCCCTTTGGCCCCGATGGATTCTTGTCATACCACTCATCCAGCTTTAAAAGCGCAAAGCCGTAGTCGCCTTTTGCCAGATCCGCGGGCAGACAAGGATTGGAGGCCAAGCCAGCGTCTGGCTTTGGGTTCCTTTCGTGCTCGTAGACCATAGAGAATTCAGGCCGATGACCAACCACAATGTCCAACATCATGACTTCTTTGTCCCTGGATGGAAATGTTGATTGTTTGTTGGTGCCACGCTTCATTGCATTCCACAGCTCCGCATCGGTCACCTGCTGAAGAGGAGCAGCGAGACAAATACCAGCCCACATACTTTGGGCCCCCCGGTTCTCGCTATCTGGTAGATATCTGACTCTTTGACCTCTCCTGTCTTTACCAGCAAATTGCCACGCGTTGTCGGTCGTGTCCAGCAAATATGCAGGGGGGTACTCGTCCATATCGCAATCAGATTGGTGCTTGTGATCAGCCTTTTCCTTCCACGACTTCTTTTGTTCTGCCCTCCAAGTATTGGTCGCTTAAGCATTTAGGCGATACTCGGTCGTCGCTGCTGCTGGCGGACATATCAACGTCGACCATGAAGGGTTATTCTTAACAGCCGAACTATAGTAATAACAGGCTTGGTCCCATCTTCCGACGCATCTTCCGGTGATTGGCAGTGGTTAAGCATTTGCTGCATACGTCATTGACGTGACGATCAGCTCTCTAGTCTGAGTCACCGAGTTCCGATCGCAGGATAGAAGTCGTAGAGTGTTCTTCCTAATACTAATCCTCTTTGTAGCCATGGCTGGTCTCACACTGCAACGCTTCGGCTTGGTGATACCACCACTATTATTCTTCTTGGGCTTGGACTGTTTCGGTGGTTGGGTTGAGGCTCGTGGGTTGCTCTCGTCTCCCTTCTTACCACTGCCTTTCTTGAACTTTGTCGGCACTTTGAAGCTTGTCCTACCTAATGGAATTGAATTCAGTATGTCAAAGACCTGCTTGATCTCATCAGGGACCAGGTCCGTTCTACCATAAGGGCTTAGCCACTATGTAAAGGCATCTTTGGGCTTTTTATCTTTAGGATAGATATAAGAAAGTATCTGGGCTGCTATTGCGGCTATATCTGTGAATGTATGTTAGTATGGGTTTTTTTTGCGTGCAGGTAAGTTAAGTAATACTGAGACCAGCGTTAAGCGCCTTGCTGGGGCCGGGAATAAAGGATGTTCCCATGTCAAGAACAAACTTAACCGAGGACATAAGGATATAGCAACCGATTTAAGCGATGACAGGGAGCGCATTAATAACTGTATCTGCAAATTAGTTGATAAGAAAGTTATTGCAGTTATACTGCCCTGGAGCGACTATGGCGCCAGATGACCCAGGAGCTCTAGTCCAGGGGATCTCTTCGTCAATAGGAAACAAGCCAATACACCCGTAATTCGAGGTTCGGCCTTCTTCCTTAGCTTCATCAAGTATCTCCTTACAAGCTTTCTTGCATGGTTCTAAGCTGTTCGCTCCCTTTATTGTATCCTAGTAGATATAGCACTTATGTGCGTTCTGCCATCTGGCATCAGTATAGTTATAACTGTTAGGTTGTTCATCCCAAGACGGTTCTTCAGCCTCTTCATCTTCATCTTCCTCATCTTCTTCCTTCTTCTCCACCTCAGTAGTGCAGATTTCTTTAGGGCAATAGCCATGACTGCAGGCAAACCTACAAAGACGATTTATGTTAACATCCTCCTCGTCAAAAGCTCGGGCTTTCTTGCTCTTGTCCTCTGCCGGCAACTTCTTCAAAGGCCCCATACCGAGACAAGTGTAAAGCGACTTGGGGCAAAATCCATAGTTGCAGGAGTATTTACATAAAGAGCCAGTGTTCTCGGTGTCGTCGCGTCCTGCGATGCAGTCTTTACCAGATTCTGGCCTTTTTACCGGCGCATCAAAGTCTGTGTCGGTGAACTTCTGCAAGTCTACCGCCCAGTCGATACTACCACTAAAGTTTAAGCCTTTCCAAGTGGTGCGTCTGGAGTCCTTGGTCTTGGGAGTCATATAGCTGATGTAGTCGCCTGCGAAATTACGGATAAGCGACGATAAGATACCCACTGAAAAGCGTACTTACCCTTGTATAACATGATATCGGACTCTGAATCTTTGTCGTGGAATACCTTTAGACCATCGCCACCCTTCCTCAGAAGGTCCATAATCTCGGCATAAGCCAGGTAGCCTCCAGTCTTGGTATATCGGCCGGGTGCAGCATCTGACTTAATTCTAGAGCCAGTAAATTCGCATTTGGGCTTCCAATAGCCATCCTGTGCCATATGAAAAGACCTGCCGTAACTAGCTTCGCTGACGAAAACCTTATTGTTCGGCACACCAGCCTTGGTGACTGAGATAGTATGTTAGCAGAAGTCCTGCAGATTCAGGAGTGGTGTTATACATACTCATAGACAATGCGTTGTTCGTCTCAGTTAAGTTGACTAACGGGAACTAATCAGTATTCAAGTACCGGAACAGGGAATTTCGAGCAACATACCGTGGCTTCCTATGCACTTTCCGGACTTGCATTGGTCGTAAGCGTTAGGGTTCCCATAATCCCACTGACTATGCAGGTCATAAGTCATGTAGACAATGTAGTCAACGACTTCAGCGATTTTGTCAATAGGAAACGCTTTGAGATACCAGTAAGATGCTGGCGCAGCAATAGAAACGGATTTCTTTGAGTCCATCTTGTTTCTCAGGACAGATAGGAAGCGTAAGTAGTTAAGACCATCTTGCTTCTGTCCGATCGGCTTGCCATCGACCTCAATATCCGGCGCCTAACAGATTAGCATCATTTCTTCTCATATGTTCTGGCGCCACCAAGACTCACACCAGGATATTCCCAATCGATGTCGATACCGTCAATCCCCTCCTCATCTGCAAACTTGGCGAGGTTGGTTGCGAAAGTCTCTCGGTTGTTGATAATTGCCGAGCGCATGATGTTATACTTGCCAGGTTCGGTTGAATCAGCCCACCCACCTAGAAGAGACAATGTTAGTATCCGAGGCATGCATAGCTCTCTTTAGAATCGACCTACCTATAGAGACGATTCGCTTCGCCTTGAGCTTTTTGAAGTCTGCCCATTGACCTTTACCCTCTTTGATGACTAGTTTCCAAGTCGCAGGGTCAATTGATGCCAATGCCCAATGAATATGAGTATAAGAACCATCTGTATTGGCGTCCTTGGCATTTAACCAAAGGCAGTCGCGGTTAACTCCGTATGCTTCGTAGTAGCCTATTCTCTGGAATTCCGAAGGAGGGCCAGAATTCTCCTTGATCTTGTTGCCGCAATTGGAGACGCAAGTTGTCTGGAAGCCTTTCTTCTTCGAACCTTCAGGTGCGTGATCTGCACAATGTGCAGGGAAAACTCCACAAAAGCCCCAATTGCTGCAACAAGCCTTCAAAGGACAAGGATTGAGATCCGCAATTGAGACAGACTTATTTGTGGGCGCCTTTGTGCCAGGTACTAGGGGACCACACTCTGCGCCCTCTTGAGGAGGAGGCATTGGGGGGTTTCCGGGGCCGAGACACATATTGTAGCCAACAAGCAAATCTTTACAGTCTGTCCAAGCCCAGGTCTTGCCCTTGTTGAACTTCTCAAGGTCCGCAATTGTAACTCCGGCCTTTTTTGCCAGCGACGCACAGGTATCACGGTCCTTGATAAGATGGGTTGCACAGGTACCATCAGCACTAGGCTTGGGAGGCTCGGGCTTGTATGGGTCACCAGACGAGCAACAGATGTAGTCGTCCTCTTTCAAAGTCGCGCACAAGTCTTTCTTTGGATTGTAGGTTAGAAGGTCTCGACCACGAATATTGCAGCGAGCAGCGAGTGCAGCGCAGCTGTCTCCCGACTCGACCTGAATGTGCTTGCAGGTGGCTCGCTTGCTCAGGATGCTACCAAAGAATCGAGCGCCGACGCTTTGCGGCGTTTCAGTAGGAGTCGAGACTGGAGTTGACGGAACGTCCTTATCGTCTTTGAATCCTTTCATACCAACGATATCAAACATCTTAACGCCTGATATACGCTTGGCGGAACGGGATGCAGTGTCCAATGCACATTTTCCCTGGCTCCAATCCAAAAGCTGATCCTGGACTTCCGCAAGCCCGCCTCGCGAAACAATGGAAATACCAAAAGCTTGCTCTGGTTTTCTCTTGTCATCACAAAGTTCAGCAATCGTTCGCTCCGAAGAGCCAGCAGATCGCAGGGCTTTAGATACGGCCCCGATCGCCGACTTTACAGTTGGCTTTCCGAGACCAGTACCTATGAAGATACCCGCAATAGTCTTCTGATAGTAGGTAAACAGGAAGTTCTCGTCACAATTGTCTTTCACTTCAAAGAACCTCCCCAAGCCTTCAAGAAGCTTCAAAGCTCAAGCGCCGTCCTGCTTGTCACCAATCTCACCTAAGTGAAGCTGAACATCAGAAGGTTCTCCATCAATAGCACAAGCTGCAGCAGTCTTCAAAGAACCACCTTAATACAGCTTCGCTGACTTCTTGGGGTTTTCCACACGGGCTTAGGAAGCCGCCTGGATGCCTGTGGAATTAGACCCAAAGGTACAACTGCGAATAAGGACAGTTAAGTCGGGCTTATCCACAGACTGGGAGACTGATAGTTA
Source organism: Fusarium aywerte (assembly GCA_013186375.1). Lineage (NCBI taxonomy): Eukaryota > Fungi > Ascomycota > Sordariomycetes > Hypocreales > Nectriaceae > Fusarium > Fusarium aywerte. Next base: position 16,952 of record JABCQV010000453.1, on the reverse strand, counting down.
TAGAAGCATGGGCTCCTTACATCGCTCGAGTCTCTTGGGGGAAAGGTAGGAAATCCAACTATGGGGGTTCAAATAGTCTGCACAAGGAGGGGGACAGTCATACTGGTCAGGATAATAGGTATCGATATCACCAATTGGAGATAGATCGTCCTCATATGCGGGATCAACAGACTTAGTGCCGTCAGTCTTAATGGCAGACTGGACAAAGCCCGTCCCAAACACCACAAACGTCTATACGGACCTCAACGGTAACCGCATGGTTGTGCAACAAATTCAACAAATTGCTTTAAAAGAATGACAGTAAGACAGATTATACAAAGGAACATCAAAGAGTGTAGAGACTGTCAAGGAGAATAAAGAGAGTGAAAATAGAAAGATCTGAGGTTTGGGAGACAGTCAGAGCATTGCAGTTCAAAATGAATAGGAAGTTCCTCTTGTTATTAGCTTTATCCTGGTAGGTATCTACAGGAATACTGACTGAAACTAATGCTTGAAGTCCGTGAAAAGCGGGCCTTCGTCTGCTGTCTGGATATGTTGATCAGTTGTCCAAGACATGGAACAAAAGGAGCTACACCACACAGCATCCGCAGACCATGCATGAGCCGCATCCATCTGGATACCAGGATCAACAAGAAGTAGGGGCAAAGAAAGACTCGGACCTCTGTCCATACTCAACCATCCGTAAGAGGAAATGGATTGCAGTCAGATGTGCGCTGCTTGCTGTTGGGCTTTGCTGCAGCTATCCCAGAGGGTTTTGTTAGCTCATGTCATGAGTTTATAAAGTAAGCAAACATACCAGTACAGCAAGCATCGGGGTGACTATTACCCGTGTTCAGATAAACAACGTCAACACTTGCGACAATCATGCTTAAGAGCAAGGGCATTCTGAAGAATTTCTTTTTGTCAAGTCAAAGGATCCTTGATCCGCAAAAGAGTTAAGATAAATGTCAAGAGAAGGAGGGCAATAGCGTAGCCAGCCATTGAATGGAATTAGATGTAATCCGTGGCTGATGGTGAGCTATCTATTTTGAAGCTATCGATATCCCCTTTGATACTATTGAATTTTTTCTTTAGGGTCCTCGTGGTCTAGATCAACCTAAGTGTGACTTTTTCATGACCAGAAATTTTGCAACGATCAAACATGTTAAGTTAAAGAGTCAAAGAGACTCATTTCTTAACTCAAGGCTATAGGATCTCCTATTTTTTGGATCGGCTTGTAAAGGATTGCAAATGCCCGGTTTGGGGTAGTTTGGCCCGAGATTATCCAACCCTGGCCTGTTCCCACAAGATGCTCAAGTTAATATTAGTACAGTGGGATAAAAGTCGAGCTGCAATTGATAAACTGATGCTCAGTTATTGCGCTATCTGACAACTAACGGTTACCAAACAAATAATCTGCAGCATCAATTCAAGAACAACAGGTTAACGATCGGCTTGAGAACAAGATCGCGAAATGATAACAAATGGAGGGTTGAATGCAGCAAGCCTCCAATATACCACAACCGTCACAGATGAGAAAATCGGCGCCAAAAAACTCAATGATGGCAATAATAATACGATCATCATCGGGACTCGAACGGGCTTTGACGCCTCTCGGATAACCCAAGACGCATCAGAGACGATAGTGCTCGCCAACTCTACCAGCTTGTGCGGTAGCAGTCAGAAAGCTCATTGTACCTGCCGCCGCATTCAGGTTAGGGTGGGGAATGTTCGGTCCGCATTTACATGGAAGGCTCGAGCCATTACCACCTTGCAGGGGACTTTGTGGAACTCTGACCAACTTTATCCCCCAAATCCTTGGACCCTGTCGATCTCTGCATGCAAATCCAATTGTTCTGGAATGCCTGCAGTTATGGATCTCTAGCTCCCTGCCCAATCCGGTGCCGCATTCCAAGCCACACACCTTCAAAATCACCTGGTTTCGGCGATCCAGTAAATAATTGGCTGCATGCAACGAGCCTCGATGAGCTTGTTTTTATTCTATCTAATCCCGGAGTTCTGTGGATGACTTCTAATGATTGAGGCGTCTTTTCAATGCTTACCTGTATCGACGTCAGCGGGAATGCGCCGAATAGATAAGGTCTCGGTGGAAATTATCTGGCTGACATTCCGGCGTCTGTTCGATTGTTCTTGCGTTACTTTACTCGCAAAACTGCAGACCGGGATTCTACTCTTCAAAAAGAACCAACCTATTAACAACACTGGGGAAAAAAGACTGACACAACAATAATGAAGATCGTCATTGCAGGATCAACCGGTTTCGTCGGCCAAGAAGTCGTCCGTCAAGCCCTTCTCCATCCCCGAATCACCAAAGTCGTCACCCTCTCACGGCGCGACCACGACCTCGCCGAAGATCTACGCAAGCCAGAAATCGAGGAAAAGTTCACATCCGTTAGTTGCTCCGACTTTAAGAGTTATCCTCAATACGTCAAGGATGAGATTTCTGGCGCAGACGCTTGCATATGGTATGCCAGGTCAATGTTGATGTTTATGTTTGATGACGGCTAACCAAGAAAGGCTAATTGGGGTCAGACCAGCCAAATTGAAGGAATATACTTGGGATCAAGTCCGCATGATTTGCTATGAATATGCACTCTATGCAGCTGATACCTTTGCTAAACTTCCGCGCGAGGGTAAACCGGAACCTTTGCGCTTCATCTACGTGAGCGGTTCCAATGCAGAGCGCGATCCTGCAAAGAAGCCATGGATTCTTGGAGATTACTGTTTACTACGCGTATGTATTATCGGCCAAGTAACCTATTGCATACTGACAATATCCTAGGGCCAAGTAGAGAAGCAGATCCTCGAACGAGCGCAATTATCAGATGGAAGAATGCAAGTTCTCGTGGCCAAATCAGGAGTGATTACCGATCCAAATATGGGCTTTGTGAAGCAGGCGTACCGCTTCTTCTCGCATGTCATTGTCAGTATTCCCAGTATCGGACGGGCTGAAATGACGGCTGCTCTGCTGAACCAGGCCATTCATGGACTCAGCAAGGATACTATAGTAAATGCGGACATGGTGGAGATTGGAAAGAAGGAATTGGCCAAGACTGAGAAGGCTGGTTGACGAATGATTAACCGCCAACTGTGACATCGCCACAAATAGACGTTCTGATGTCCCGGTGTCGAATATCAATCAATTATTTTTGCTGTTTGTTAATAGATATTTTGCGACTTCGCTATTTATTCAGGTACCGTATTAATAATTGTATCTCCCATAGACAAATTAACAAACTGAGGTAAAGCCAGCTAGCTACATGCAGACTCCTCATCAACTTCAACCGAAGGTGCTCTCAATACACATGTATAGAAAATGGACATTGTCAATACCGTTAGGCTCAGTGCAACAACAATATACACCCAAAAGTATGGAGAGACTACATCCTGACGCTTGCCGTCTTCTTCCACCCACTGGAAGAAGTCCATTGAGAAGAAACTCTGTCGCTTCATTAATATTTTTACTTCTTGTATGCTGCTATTTAACTTACTGATACGAAAGTAGCTGGAAGGAATATCATTCCTAGTGTAGCTATGGACCTCATCAAGCTACCATCAATACGAGTCATTTGAGCTACCTTGAGATTGACTCGAGCAATCTCTTGATTTGTTTTGGCATCTTCGTGGCCGATCTCATTGAGCTCCTAGAATCTTTTAGCTCTCGTGCGTTTAATGCCCCTTCGTACTCACTAATTGTGTTGCAAGCCTCAGACCTTCCGTAATGTGATTGCACTGCCTGATGTGTTCGTCGTATTCATCAATAAGATCTTGGATCCTTATCTTAATTCGAACTCCGAGTTCGCGAAGTCTGGTCAACTTTGTTTCAACTTCTAAGACATGGTCGGTAGTCCCGAGACCAAAGTCTGTATCATCAAGTTCTTGGACCTGTTGCAGCATCTTGTGTAGCTGAGTTTGCCAGTTTCGTAAGCCATTGCTCAGAAAGCTGGTATTTTGCCATAGTACAACAGCTGGCTCTGGACCTTCCTCTCTCTCTACCCCGCGTTTTCCATATTCGGTGATTTGAATATCTGGGATATGCGTTGTAGATACAGATTGCTTTTTTCCTGAAGTTAGGTGAAAGTGAGGTAGTAAGCTCTTTAACTTCTTTGTAAAGTCGCAAGCGTTCGATCTCACCATTTCCGACAGCCTTGATGATTTAAATTGACTCTTATTGCCTGCCTGGACATTAGAATATGCAAGGTCATTGATTCTCTGTACCAGCTGAGTTAGATATTTCCTGACCAAGCCAACATGTCTATCTCTTTCAAGTTCCGCAAATATGGTTGGGAGGGTGAGTGGATGAAAGTAACTGCCGTCATAGTTTGATAAACGGCTAGTGATGATGTCGGCATTGCTAAGGCTGTGGCCATAAATACCATGCTTTTTTCCATGTCACAGCCGTACCAGACGGCGTTGGTTGTTAGGGTCTTTGGAAAGAAAGTAACGGATAGTGCCATATCACCTTTCCAAGAGGCAGCTGTCCGACAATTATAGACTGTCTCGTGTCAGCATCGGGACAGGATTAGTAGAGGAATGACGTACCAATTGATGGGATAGTTGAGTCACCGCATGGCCAGTTGAAAGGTAGCGTAGAGAAATCACAGTGCGTGTTGCGATTGATAACACGAACAATGGACCCATGTATCCTCATATGACTCATAATATCGACGTAGGCTTTCTTTGTGAATGGAAGCTCATCGAGCGATGACATTTGTGACGCCAATATAAGGTTGATGGTCGAGGAGACCTCGGATTTGTGATCTCCCGAGATGCCTTGCTGGTGTTGTATACCGATGAACTATTCACTTGTTAGTATAGCCCCGCGATCCAACGTTAAACAACTTGCCTGTGTAAGCCATTGGCCAAGGTCAGATTCCTCATCGATGATTTTACGATTTGTTTGTGGGGTGGAAACATAATCAGCGTCGGGTTTGCTGTTTTCTGTCGATTCACGTTGTTCATCTCGGATTGAGACGACGAAAGCCTCATTTGGATGTGCTTGAAAATCTAATAAGTCCCAATCTTCATTGCGTAGATTTGGGTGTCGATTGAGCCAGGACATGATGAAGCGTTTCTGTAGATAGAACTTGTGGAGGTACGATGCAAACCACGAACAGAACTTCACGACTCTACTTAATTATAGAACTCATAGTGAAGAGAGTTATTCTTTAACCGCTATTTAGATAATCGGAAATTCCAAAAATCTCAAGCAGCCTCTTGAGAGCCCGGTATTAAGCCTTATTTCAAACGAGACAAGGGTTGGCGATGAGCATTCATCTGACTCGATGTGTAAATAGAACCTGGCTGATCAATTACAATTACATTTCTAAAATGATAACTTTTGTGTGGCATCCTTGCATGAAATCCCAGAGCCTGATCTGGTACTTTTACCTGTTGATAGCCTGGTCTGACATTGCCACACGAGTCTAAGTAGCCCCCGCACCATGCAAAATGAGTTGTCCTGCGTGAGCACACCACCGTCTATCATTGATAATGGAATTGGCCAGAGGGACTTTCAGCTTTTGAGCGGTCGGTGACCTGCAAAAGCAGGCTGTCCCGAAATTCTGACACGCAGATGCGGAATGAGGCTCTGCAAATTTATGCCCAACTTTCGGGTATAAAGCGTATGAGCCAAAGTGGCGGACTAGGCAGACACCAGTATTGTCATCTTATGTATTGCTATTTCCGACGTCCTCTAAATTCGTTAACAAGTACCATTGCAAATACCTAAGGACGTTATGGAGACGCAGTTCCTTCCGTTCGACTACGGAAGTAAGAGGAAGCTCGAAGAAAAGCTGAACGAGTATTTAGGGACTGGCAACTATGAGGTAGTCGATGTGAGTCACCAGAGCCTTCTGAAAGTAACTGTTTACGGCATTTAACAACGAGCAGCGAGAGAATAATCAATGGAAAGTTTTAGTTTCCAAAAAGCTGGATTCGGTTGGTCCCCCACAGCGTTAAACATAGTACCTGCTGCTGATCAAGTTCTTGTTATTGCAGGTTCAAATAGACGAGATCAGAGTGTTTATGAGACGACATTATTTGCCTACAAATTGAACCAGGATTCTGAACAAGGGAGGACGCTGCAGCAATTGTTCATATTCCACCCATTAACTCGTCATACATCTGCATTTTCATCCCTTAGGGAAGGCCACTTCGTAATCCCATTCAATTTAGTGACGTCCATGATCCTACATTACATTGTCTCCAATCTCGGTCTTAACATAACATCCCTCGGTCTGCTCTGATGTGTCAGGGAAATAACAAAAGTGAAAACAAAGGTCTATTTGCGTCCTGCGCTATCACTCCTATCCAAACACATTGTCGGTACCGCCGTTGCCGTAACATGGGTTAGTTGTTCACGACGCGGGTATCATCATCATCGGTAACAGCTAGCAATATCGCGAACAGAAAGAGCACCAGGTGTGCAGATTGTGAACTTGTTGGATTGCATCTAGGGTAATCTATGTGAGAATGTGTAACAAAAGAATTTGATGATATTACCTCAACAGTGTATCTGTTACTCCAACGGCGATTCAAAACCCTTTCTAGCTTGACTGCACTCAGGTTAGTGCCGTCTAGTTCTTGCCGAAAGATATACGGCTTGTCTGAGTGAAACAGTGCTCTAAAGTCGATAGGCATGGCGAGCGATGTTGCAAGCCGAGAGCATAGAGAAGGCGATGCGTTTTTGCTAAAGCCAGGAAATAGCTTGAAGTTTGATGAAAACCAAAACTGGACAGAAAGTGGAACCGGGCGTTAAATAAGAAAATTTCTTGCTGTCCAGGCTGCCTTCAACTTGTCTCAGTTGGATTTTGGTCAGCTGATTGTTTTACAGCACAGCATGTCGCCACCATTGGCATAGACAGTCTGTCTCAGACGTGACAAGTAGCATCAGTGGAAGACCAGCTGTCATGATACGACGATGAGCGGGATGAAATAGGGGCGCAGCGATTGTCGTATATCCTCCAAGCGCCACTAATCACATATCCCTCTTCAGTGGGAAAGAGGCTATGTTTGTGAGGGGATTTCTGTAGCAGCACATGCTCAAGTTGTTGAGTGTCTCACCCAACATAATGCTTTTCTTTCCAGCTGCAGGCTGCCGCGTTTGGGCTTTTTATGCGAAACGTCAGCGACCTGTGATTTTCAATCAATCAGTAAGCTACAAACATGCCACCAGACACTCCCGGCTCACAGCTGGTAAGGAAACTTGAACAGATCTCATTAATGTTCTGCTGTATAGACTACTCTTTTCCGCATCATTAAGCTAACACATTAGAAGACACAGTTGGAAGATACTGTGAGAACTCATGCACGAACCTTGCCAATCTACCCTTCAACCTCATCTGTCGATGTGCTAAAGCCCTCTGCGGGCACTCACATTAGTGGTGTGACTTCAAGAGTGTCGGATTACGGCAGAGGTGTACGGCTGAGAAATGAAGCTGGTGATACAGGATTCAAAGACAGCAACGTTCTTGCAGGCCTTGAACCCTCATCTGATGTTGAATCCTTGCTACGGCCTGATGTCATCAGTGACGATGACCTCAAAGACGACCGCAAAGCCCCTATCAAGACCCTACTTAACAACGCATTACAGCTGGACATTTGTAATAAGGAGAAGCGTTTCCTCCCGAGTGGGGGTCTGGAGGCTATTTGCAACCACTCTGCAGTGCGAGATGGGCTGATCGACCGTGGCTACGATAGACATGACGCGGAATCACACGCTACGTATGTGTGTATTAAACCCGCTCGAGAGATCTTCGCGGTGCTGGTCCTCATCAACTATGTCAAGTTCCTGCCAGCCTTCATACGAGCGGGAATAGTTGATGATAATTTACCATTCAGCGGCAACGAACAACACACAGAGCTTTGGTATCGTCAATCTAAAGATAAGAGTCTGGTCAAATTTTTGAACCACGCACTAGACGCCGAAATGATGCGAGAATTTTACAACAAACAATGGTGGGTACACATTCCATTCCTAGACTGGGATAAAGAGAACCGTAAGGCTCTCAATTTTCGTTTCGACCTTGGGACAGTCCTTCCTTGGACCGAAATTGGCGAACCCGATACAACTGGTGGATTCGGAGTTGTCGAGAAAGTCAAGTTCCACCAAGATCATCACTCTTTCGTAAGCGCAAAGCCCTTATCTTCTGAGGGTTGTAGATTCCTGACTTGCCTCCGCAGACACAGTATGAGACTTTTGCACTCAAAACTATCATACGAACCTGTGATGATGATCGCAAGTGCTTCCAGCAGGAAATTGCAGCCTTCCGCAAAATGAGGCCAGGGCCACACCTAGTAGAGTTGTGTGCGACACTCGAGATCACTCCCGGCGACAAATTCATGCTAGTTTTCCCATGGGCCGAAGGGGGAAGCTTAGAAGGCTTGATGAGTAAGCCCAGGAATGATCTGCTTAGATCCTTTGGTTTAACGGAAAAAGAATTCGTGAAATGGATCGCAACTCAATGCCGAGGCTTGATTCACGCCCTGGGGACCATTCACGATACCCGTGTCAAACCAAGGCACAGTAGTGAAGATGGAGAACAAATTAATCAAGATAAGAATTACGGGATACATGGAGATATAAAGCCTGCCAACATCCTACATTTCAGCCAGGAGACAACTCACCATCGTCTTGGGAATCTCAAGGTTGCAGATTTCGGTCTAATTACATTTCACTCACGAGCCTCCCGTACCAAAAAGTGTTCCGCAACTGCACATGCCGCTTCCCAAACCTACCGTTCACCGGAGCACGACATAGGCTATTTTATGTCTAAAAAGGTCGATATCTGGGCTTTAGGATGTGTATTCTCAGAATTGATAACCTGGGTTATCCTCGACACGGCTGCGCGCGAGACCTTCCAACAAGCAAGAAAAGGAGAGCGGTCGTATTCCGGTGACACGACGAATAAGGGCAAATGGCTCGAGGACAACTTTTTCTTGAAAGATATTCAGAAAAGGAAAAGAACTGGGAGACCTTTGTCCTCACCAGTGGCAGGTTTCTTCGGCGTAGTCATAAGGTTAAAAACCATATTAGCCGTATTATGAGAAACATGGAATTGCTTTTCCTCAATCCCGAACTCGTTCAAGAGGTACCAAGATTGAAGGTTAGCGTTGACAAGGTGAGTAATCTGGGCAGCGACCACTTTGGAAATTTCGAATGGAAGATAGCTGATTGTCAAGAAGTGGATCAAAAACCTAATTTCCAAGGCAAAGCACAAAGAAGGTGACACATTCTTGACGGATTTTCTGGACTTTATTCTCAACGACATGCTCAATCCGGAAAGAACACAAAGATCTGATTGTAGGAATGCCTTGGAGTTTCTGGACAATCATATGGCTCAGGGCGCACATACTAGCTGGTATTTTGATCTTAAGTTTACTCGGTCATATCCCCAGTCCGGGAAGACTATCAGTATATAATTAAAACATGGCTAGACAAAATGAAAAGTGTGTTATATATCCGATCTCACGACTCCCATCTCTTTGTAATAATAGTTAGTCTTGCGGTAGAGCCGGATGATTATTCTAATGCCTTTGTGAATACAGATAAGTTCAATCTGTATCTACAAGTTGGCAAATTAAATGCCAGAAATTCAAACTAACGCTTAGAGTTGCAGTGCAGATCTCCGCCTCCGTCGGTATTAGATCTAAGAGGATGGAACCAACCAGGTCATAGATTTTAATAGCAGTTAAGGCAGGCTGGATAGCCTCGGAGACCTTTCGGGCTTCGCACAAACACTGCTCGACAGGCGGCAAGGCGAAATGCCATCCAAATAATATCGGGAGAGCTTAGTACAATAATCATGAGAGATAAGAGTGGTAAAGTCTTTCAGGATATATAATACGATTCTGCGGACTCTGGGCGCTTGGGTTTCTGCTTGGTAACGTTCTACACTGACATTAGCTTTCGGCAGAGTTTTCATCAAGACAATTTTAGCCACTTGTGCTTTCATGCAAACAAAGAGACTCCAGAATGCGTGTTCCCCTAGAAGTAGTTACTCAATATCTAGCGCAATATGTAAAATAGATAACAGACTTGAACGTAATACGTATTATTCTTATAGCCCTATTTTTATCTTTATTTTTTTCTTACTTCTTTTCTCATTATTGTAGGGAAAGATCTATAGTTTAGTAGTAGTTACTGTAGGGTAGAACTGGTGTATCAATTAAAGTACTTCTCGGCTCTTATTACTGTAAGCTCGGGCCGGCTGGCCGGCTAGCCGACGCTCTAGACTACAGTAGTTAAATCTTAACTTAAATTTTCAAGGCCCGCTTATGTCCGTTATAGACAGTAGGCAATTACACAGGGTTGTTTTATCTAAGATTAATAAGAACACATGGGGTTTTCGATATCAGTAACCTTCTGACTTGGATTGATATCTTTTACTCTTAGTACATCAATAACACAATGACGAAGAGCAAGGTAGTAGGTATCCTGCTCTCTGAGGTCCATTGACTGTAGTGACGGTCGGCCGCCGTGATGTCTTGGCATATACTGTACATGGATACCTAGTGCAACGTATCATAGTCGGATTCGGCAGTCCGAGCTAACAGATAGCAATTTGGTCCATCGCGCCTTGGCTCACTTGGCATGAGAGTTTCTCAACTACTACTCCGTATAGACTGATAAACAGGGTATCATCCACTTTAAGAAATACTCCTTGTCATGGCGGTGCACTACGCTTCACAATAGCTGCACTACCTTTCCAAATTTCCAGTGTGGCACATTAACAACACCGCACCTGCCTCATTAAGCATCTGCTTCGGACCTGCATTGACCATTGGTTTGAACAGCCAGTCAGGAGGATGGGTCGGCATGACGGAAAATTTATCTGCAGTACCGAAGGAAGTGGCGTTACTGGTGTTACAAACTCGTTTGTAGAAGGAGCTCTCTTGGGATGGATAGTCAACAGCATCAACGTGAGATCAGAATAATCAAGCCCCGACAGGCTTACTAAAACACGGACTGGGCACCTGACGGGTCGTAGCCTTACATCCTAAGGCTTTCATATATCAACACGTGGTTAAATCGAGTCATATTGCTTGAGCTATCGAATCGTCCGTCTGCTATGTGTGGTACTTTCTAACCGAGATGTCTAGGTAAAGATGGGATTTTATTACTTGGGCTAGGCTTTGGCATCAACCGATGCCTGATGCATTGAGGAATTCGCAACCTTTCCCAGTAGCGCGTATGGGCGCTTATGCCAAGAGCTTGGTATGCAGGGGGGCATATCATTCGTTTTGATTTTGCATCCATCTGTAAGGTAACGCTGACAACTACGGCATCATGGGACTGGAATTCCTCTAATTCGTCTCGATTGAGACCATTTAGGATTCTAATCTTAATGGATAAATATAGCCGCAGGAAAAGTCAGATGTCTCGTAAGGGGTGACTGGACGTGGTATAAGAATCACTAACCTGCATATCATATCTCAGTCAATATGACAACCATCCACGCCTATCACTCTTTCTAGGCAGAGATTCATCGGTTTCTCGTTTCCACATTCATTTTTGTTTCTACGTTCTCAGCCATGATTGCCTCAAGGGCCCTGACTGGGCTGTTGCTTGCAGTTGCTCTGCCTGCAACAGCACTCCCATGGCCACCGCCAATCCAGGAGACCCAAGAGTTGGCCGAGTACAACTCGACCATCTTTGCCCGAGCGGACGCCGGAGACTTCTACCTACGAATCATGCCCCTCGGTGCATCAATTGTCGCAGGAGAATATTCTCAAGACAGCGCTAAGAATGGATTCAGGAAGTTCACTCGTGATAAACTCCGTGAGCAGAGATGGAAAGTCAATATGGTTGGCGACCGGAATGGGGGTAACATGGCAGACAATGTAAGTTGCAGACGACCCAACTAAATGTGCAGACCTGATTTCGATTACAGGACCACGAAGGCATCTCGGGTGAAATAGTGGAAGAGGTTGCCAAACGTGGTCGAGATTCGGCCAGACGATGGCTACCCAATGTGGTGCTGATTAATGCAGGAACCAACGATGCCAACCGTCGCCAGGACGATGTCAAGGCTGGACGAACTGGTCTACAGATGAAGGAGCTCATTCAAGGCATATTTGCCGAGGTTCCTCAGGCTGTTGTGGTTCTGTCTACTCTAATTCCAAAGGTTGGCAACGAAGAATATGTCGAGATGATTAACGACCAGTATCGCACTATCTACCGTCAGTTCGTCCCTCTTAATGAAGATGGCAATGAGGAACCGAACCCCCAGTTCAAGGTCGTCTTGGCCGAGATGCAGCCGTTTTTGCAGCTGGAGGATATCCACGATAAAACCCACCCAACTATTTTAGGTGAAAGAAAGATGGCTTCTGCCTGGGTTTGGTAAGTTATCTTTCACCTAGTCTTGGTCCATAAGCTAATAAAACGATAGGGCCATTGGAGTTGCTCATGATCGGGGCTGGATCCAACCACCCAAGCAGAGCAGCGCATTCTCCGATAGTGATGGCACAACAACATGTCGCAAGAAGTTCGGCAGCGGTGCTTCTGATACCAGGAGTGGCCGCCAGATTCTTTTTGCAAGCGACCCAGCCATTCGCGATGATGGCGGATACCGACATAGTTCTCAGCTTCGGGAGGACCGCAAGGGATCTTTTACCAACGCAGTCGGTGGTGGGCCAGACAAGGATATGAGCAAGACGTCTGACATGTGGTTTGCACAGCTTGTTAATCTCAATGGCTCACCCAAGGGCGATGAACGCGACGAGTTGATCCTTGCGCCGTCGGACAAGTCGAACCGCAAATTTACCATGTATCTCAACAACGGTAACGGAGAGTTCAACGATATATTCGCCATTGATCCAAAGATGAGCTGTTCCAATGCTCGTAGGTTCCAGCAAGACCATAATATAATCCGTACTGACAGACTTTAGATATAAGATGGGGCGATGTGAACGGTGATGGGTTGGACGACTTTATCTGTATCCAGACAAACGGAGAGCTGTGAGTTGACGATGTGCTGTATTGGGCGCTATAAAAGCTAATGGACTTTAGCTATGTTTCTATCAACAAGGGCGGAAGCCCGCCTACGTTCCAGAACGTTGGTTTGGTAAGTTCCCTCGAGTACCAACTTCCATGAACCTCATTAGCTGATTATTCTGTACAGTACAAGAAGCAGGAGATGGGACTTGGACGGGATCGAGTGCGCCTCGGAGATATGGACGGCGATGGTCGTCTCGATTATTGTCTCATTTCCAACGCCGGAAATATTCAGTAAGTCATATACTCTCTTGCGAGGAAGTGAGGATCTAATGAAACGCAGCTGCTGGCGAAATGGTGGCACTGGAGATAAGGCTGCATACTGGCAGGACATGGGTCAGGGTGCACACATATTTTCGTCCCAGAACACAGGAGATATGCGTGGTGTACAGCTTGGTAAGTCCCTACGATTTCTTCCTATCTAAGACTGCTAACATAACCCAAAGTTGACATGAACGGAGAGTAAGCCACATTCTTGTCTGACTATTTTGACTCTAATTACTGACTGTGGCTAAGCGGCCGATACGACTGGACATGGATGAGCAAAGAGGGCCAGGTCAAGACGTGAGGAGACCTCCAGCACTACAAGATGAGCGGATACTAACCTAGTTCAATAGATTCATAAACCAACGCGGCGATGGCAAAGGTATGAGGCCTTCCTGGCGCAACGCCGGTATTACACATCCCGGACGTGGCTACGATATTGGTGACAACCGAGAGTTCATCAAATGGGGCCGCCTCTTCAGCGGACGTCCTTCATACGTCAATTGGCAGCGTGAGGGTAAGCTCTGCAACGGAGGCGTCACGTGCCGAATCACGTACCAAGTATGGGAGAACAAGGGTCAGGGAGGCACTTCACAAAAGGGTATGTCACTTGTGCAGTTCAATAGTCGCGATACTGATTATCATAGGTGATGGTATCTTCTGGGGTGACACTACTGGTTCCGGTGTGGACGACTACATCTGGATCTCGATGCACGGTGAAGTCAACGTGTTCGTCAACAAAAACACACGCGCAAAACATGACTTTTACTCATCCAATGCCTGGGGAACGCCGTCTATGATCAAGACAGGTCTGCCTCGCAGAGCACTACACATGGCCGATTGGGACGGCGATGGAAAGGACGACATTATTGGTGTGACCAACCTCAAGACTGGCGCCCTCAAAGTATGGTACAGCCGATGGGCCAACGGGAAGCATAACTGGGAGGCACAGACTATCGCCAACCCTCCCGGCAGAGAGTGGTGTACTCAAGGCTACGGGCGACTACCTTTCGACAATGCCCATCACTTCGCCGATCTCACAGGCTCTGGAAGAACAGATTACATCTGCATGGCACCTTCAGGTCAAGCTTGGGCTTGGCTTCGGGGCAAAGATGGTGTGGCTAAGCCTTCAGGACAGATCAAGTATACGGAGGACCTTGACAGAGCCAACTTCCAATTCGCCGACATCAATGGCGACGGAAAGGCGGATTTGATCCACAAAGATAAGTTCAATGGTGACACTCGTGTCTGGTACTTTGACAAGGTCGTGTCTGAGTCAGAGCGGCCTGGAAACTCTGGTAGCATCATCAAATGGGACCGACCACAGAAGTTGTTCCGCGGATCGGTACGAGGGCCAGATACTCACTATCCTCGTTTGAACAATCAGCGTCGTGCGGACATGGTCTACGCTCAGGCTACGAATGCAAAGGTCAGTCATCGATACTTTTATACTACCACGAAACCCATGCTGATCATACACTGCAGGCTCATATCTCCTTCAATGTATGCCCCGCAGGAGGAGATGATGATAACACCGATACCGATCTCCCTACCTACAACCCCCCTGAGCTCAGCCCAGACCCAGAGAAAGATTGGTTTTGTAACAAAGGTAACGGAGCCAAGTGGACAGACAGTCTTTGGCGCCAGCACGGCGTTGGTACCTGGCTAAAACAGAGAACCGATCTATACAGCGCAGCTGAGAACAGCTGGCCTGACGATGACAATGCTGAGGGCGTTCCACGTATCATTGCCGAGTATGACGTCTTTAACCGTGACCAGACATATAACTGGCACTCATCCTGTCTTGAGTAAGTGATGACCGAGTACGAGGTAGTGACATCTACTAACGAGGCCAACAGCATTGACGATGACTGCGACTTGAAAAATCCCCCTGAGCTGGCGGCTGATTGCTCAAAGCACCAAGAGAGAGGCTTCGCTCTTTGGGCTATGAGTAACTTTGCCATGTTCCAGCAAAAGTGGTATCAGGCAGTCGAGAAAGGGTAAGCAGGCATATCGATGCACAACATTGGATCTTTGTGGAGTTACTAACGAGGTTTAAACAGTGTTAACCAAGCCAAGGGATCTGCTGGCGCTATAGCCAACACGTTTCTGCCAGTCTCGCCCGACGACGCGTCGGCTAATCCCGCCGCGTGGCTCACTATCGTGGCAGGCATTTTCACCACTATCGGCGGTATTGCTCCCGGTGTCATCGGCAACGGGGTCAATCTCGCTGCCGGTGTATTTACCATTGGCGCTGGTGCAGCGTCATTCGGAGCAGACTCGACCGACCCAAGTCCCCAGTTTGAGTCTTTTGCCGATTTGAGCGAGGCACTTACCAAGATGCTCAGCTTCACCAAGAAAGCCATGGCAGCCCAGTACGATCGCTACTTTGTTGAGACGCCGCCCAACAATAACAGAGAGCGCGGTTCGGAGCTTTCTCGTGCTCTCGAATCTGGAATTTGGGCGAACCAGGATATCGCGCAAGCTGGTACGGACGCCATCTGGGAAACTGAAAGGATCAAGGAGATGGTACAGGCTGCCATGATCAGTGAGACATGGAATACGGGAGGAGTCGCCATCTTTAAATGGTCCAAGGATCACACGTTGGCCAAAGACTGGGGTTTCAACCCTTGCTTCGGCGGTGATAAGTATGAGATGGATAAGCACATTGCATGCGTCAACGGCCAGAACTATCTCATCGTAAGTTTCCATGAAGATACACGTATGAGTACGTTGCTAACTACTCTGAACAGGCTAAGCAGATCACCTCGGACAAACAGGGTGATGCGGAGAGCTGGCCGGATATCGGATCGGATGAGAAGTCTCTGGGAGATTACGGCCTCAACCACGCGACTCTCATCAACGCTGCTGAGAGAACACAAGAGAGGGCCGAACGCTTTATCCCTCGTGGCTTGGACAACCTGGGAGAACTCTTTACGAATGCCGCTAAACAACCCGAAGACGAACGGTCAAGCTACATGACGTACATCAACGTTCCCGGTAAGACAGTTCAATCTTACTCTAACGGATCTTCCCTAACTGAAACATATAGTATGCGATCTGAACAAGCTGAGCAGCTTTGACTATTACGAGGACTATTTGGAAGGTGCTGCCGGGGTGGACTCATGTTCAAGGCCAGACTTTTCTTCCGCTAGGAAATGGACACAGTACTGCGTTGCACACACGCTTGCTATGAACTGTCGGAAGCTTCGTTTACCGGGAGGAGAGTGGCCCTACCAAAACGACATCTGAGGTCCTAGTTTTGGAGCTCTTCAAGATCCTTGGTGGAAGAACGCCTTTGCTTACAGGCGCTAGTTGAGGGAGAACATCTCCCGCACAATCGTTTTGTTATTCCCTTAATGTTACTATACTTCAATTCTTCAATACAACTTTTCGAAACTACCTCCTCTTGTAACACGCTGCCGATTAATGCGAATAATAAGTATGTCAAATTAGTTTAGTTGAGCTTGATGTCTAGAATAAACAAGCTTTTTTTATTTTCTTTTGCAACAGTCTAGGGTACGCTTATTTAGTGGACCACCCCAGCCCTGACTCAAAGCGGAGTGTTTATGACCCGCGTTTATCACGTGTATAGTACCCCAAAAATCTCCCGAACTTGTACAATATAACCCCTGTAAGATTGGGAGCAGGATACATCTGTCTCAGAGCGCCATAAGACTTCAAAAAACTC